>VDFB02291732.1:0-43673 GCA_007258455.2 Sequoia sempervirens
ACGTAATATCCTAAACCCTAATCCCTATACCCTATAAACTTAACCTTATACCTTCAACCCTATACCTTAAATTGTAAACCCTATACACCCTCAAACCTCATCCCCATACCCTATACACTTAACCCTCATCTCTCTTCCTCCTTCCCTCCTCTCTCTCTATCTCACCTCTTTCTCTCTCTCTCTCTCCCTCCCTCCCTCTTTCCCTCTCTAATGCCTATACCTAATACACTTAACCTTATACCCTCAACCCTCAACCCTACATTCAACCTTGTAACCTAAACCCTCAAACCTATACCCAATACCCTCAACTCTATACTAAATATCCTAAATCCTAATCCCTATACCATATACCCAATATCCTAAACCCTAATGCATATACCATATATACTTAACACTATACCCTCAACCCTGAACACTATCACTCAAACCTCAAACCTATACCTTAAACCCTAAATCCTACACCTTCAACCATCATCCCTATACCCTAAACCCTAAATATTATCCCTTAACCCTATACTTAAACCCTAAACCCTACACTCTCAACCCATAACCCTATACCTTATACCCTAAACACTACACCCTAAATCCTATACCCAATATCTTAAACCCTAATCCCTATGCCCTATACACTTTAACCTTATACCCTCAACCCTCAACCCTCAACCCTCAACCCTCAACCCAATACCCTCAACTCTATATAGAATATCCTAAAACCTAATCCCTATACCCTATACACTTAACCCTATACCCTCAACCCTAAACACTATCCCTTAACCCTCAACCCTATACCTTAGACCCTCAACCCTAAACACTATCCCTTAACCCTCAACCCTATACCTTAGACCCTCAACCCTAAACCCTCATCCCTCGTCCCTATAACCTATACCCTCAACCTATACCCTAAACCTTAAACATTATCCCTCAACCCTATACTCAAACCCTAAACCATACTTTCAACTTTGTACCCTACACCCTAATCCCTAAACCTATTACCCTCAACCCTATAACCAATATCCTAAACCCTAATCCGTATACCTTATGCACTTAAACTTATACCCTTGAAACCCTGAACACTATCCCTTAACCCTCAATCATATACCTTAAACCCTAAACCCTACACCCTCAACCCTCATCCTTATACCCTATACCTAAAGCTTATACCCTAAACCCTAAACATTATCCCTCAACCCTTAACCCTATAATTAACCCTAAACCCTACATTAAACCTTGTACCCTAAACCTTGAACCCTAAACCCTAAAATCTCAAACCTAAACCCTCAACCCTCAACCTTATACCCAATATCCTAAACCCTAATCCCTATACCCTATATACTTAACCCTATACCCTCAACCCTAAACACTATATCTCAGCCCTCAACCCTATACCTTAAACCCTAAACCCTACACCTTCAACCCTCATCCCTATACCCTATACCCTCAAACTTATAACCTAAACCATGAAAATCATCCCTCAACCCTATACTTAAACCCTAAACCCTAAATTCAACCTTGTATGCTAAACCCTAAACCCTACATTCAACCTTGTATGCTAAACCATAAACCCTAAACCCAATACCCTCAACCCTATACCCAATATTCTAAACCCTAATCCCTATACCCTATATGCTTAGCCCTATACCCTCAACCTTGAACACTATCCCTCAACCCTCATCCCTCATCCTTTATACCTTAAACCCTAAACCATACACACTCTTAACACACTCCATCCCTATACCACCCTATACATAAATGAGAACCCTACACTATCAAGCTTCCAAATCCTATACCTTATAATTCTAAACCCTACACCCTAAACCCTTAAATCCCTATACCCATATACACTTAAATTTATAATTTCAACTATGAATATTATACTTCAACCCTCAACCCTCAAACTTATACATAAATCATAAATCAGAAAATCCCTCAACCTAATACCTTCAACTATATACCCATTATCCTAAACCCTATACACTTAATCAACCTTATACCTCAACTCGATAATTATAATTTCAACTTTATATCTAATATCCTAAACCCTAATCCCTATACCCTATACACTTAACCCTATAACCTCAACCCTCATAGGGGGAGGGAGGGATTGGGGGGAGAGAGAGAGAGGTTGGGAGGGAAAGGGGAGATAAAGATAAGTAGAGAGGGAAGGAGAGGTAGAGAGACACGAGAGATAAAGAGTAGATAAGGAAGGATAGATGGAGGGAGAGGTATGGAGGGAGAGAGAGGGAGGTGAGATAGAGAGCAATAGAGAGAGTGAGGTAGGGAGGACGGAGGACATGGGCAGAGGAGGGATAGGTGAGATAGATAGAAGTAGAGAGAGATAGAGATAGAGGGAAGGTGGGCGAGAGAGGCAAGGAAGGGAGAGGTAAAGAGGGATAGGTTAGATAAAGATAAGTAGAGAGAGAATGGTGATGTATAGAGAAGGAGAGAGTTATAGAGAGGGAAAGAGAGAATGGTGAGATAGAGAGGAGAGAGTGAGAGAGAAAGAGGGTGAGGGAGGAGGAAGAGAGAGTGAGAGAGAGAGGTTGAGGGAGGGAGATGAGAGATAGAGAGTATATAGGGGAAAAGGTAGGGAGGGATAAATCTAGAGAGAGAGAGAGAGAATGAGGGAGGAAGGGGGAGAAGTGAGATAGATAGGTGTAGAGAGAGTGGTAGGGAGTGATGGATGGAGAGGTAGGTAGAGGGGGATTAGGGAGATAGAGAGTAGAGAGGGAAGAAGAGAGGGAGGTGAGAGAGAGGTGAGGTAGAGAGAAATAGAGAGAGTGGTAGGGAGTGATGGATGGAGAGGTAGGTAGAGAGAGAGGGGAGATAGAGAGAGAGGGAAGGATGGATGGATGGAGGGAGATAGAGATAAGTAGAGGGAGGGAGCGAGAGAGAAGTGAGATAGAGAGAATTAGAAGGAAAAGGAGAGAGAGAGAGAGAGAGAGAGAGAGAGAGAGAAAGAGAGAGAGAGTAAGGGATAAAAAATGAGTGAGATAGAGAGACAAATAATACAACTTGCTGATTACTGAAATTTGACCTCTTGATTACTAAAATTTGACATGCTAATTACTGAAATTTGACTGTCTAAAATTTGTGAAATGTTCCAAAAACTAGAATTTGCATTATAACTCCTAGAGATCCGAAACGACTCTCAAACATCGTGAAACTATATACATGAAATATAACTTAAAGTATAAGAAAGTAAATGTCCATATGTAAATATCAACTTATACTTAAATGTTTATTTCATGTATATAGTTTCCCTGAAAGATAACAGGAAGAAAGAGACAAGAATAAAAGAAGAATAAAATTTTAATGTAGACCAAAATACGAGCGAGTTATGACGTGCTCGCATTTTGGAAATGTTTTTATGATTTAAAAAATGCACATTTTTTGAAATTTAAACCATAATGTGAGCACATTATAATGCGCTCACGTTATGGCTTGGTAATGACCAAGCCTAGGCTTGGTCACTACCAAGCCATAACGTGAGGATGTTTTACTATAACATGCTCGCATTTTTTGCTATTTTGGGATGAAAAAGTGAATTGGCCACTTCTTGGCTCCCCATCTTTTTGCACTTACCCCAAGGTGATATCCACCCTACCACGAAGCATTAGCTTCCCCGTGCTGCTCCATTGGAGGAGCTCGACCCATCACAAGGATCTAGCAATATGTAGTCAACATGCATGATGGAATCTAGTTCACTATGTGAGTCAATAATGACCTATCATACCTATATGCTCACGCATCATATACCCAAGCGTATGTAATTTGATACACAAATTATGGAAGAGAATGCAACTCAACCAAGCAATGCACTTATGAATGCAAATCAATGGCATTTAATATCTATAACGTAAAATTCCCAATCATCTCATTATGATAGATTGACATTATTCAAGATGGATAAAACAATATTCAGTAAATGAATATCATAGTAACATTATTTCAAGCAACAAAATTTGTTGAATAGTATTCCAAGAAGGCTACTTTACATTCAACATGTTTCCCCTAAACCCACTCACTACTAAGTGGTTTAAGAATCAAGGGTCTTACTTCCTCAATTGTAAATTATTACGCCTAGAAATTTTCCTTAGAATCCAATGAAAGTAATAAGTAATTTGGCCATATTCATAATATAATATTCTTAAATAATGATATTAATCATTTAATTTACAAACTTGCATCATCTAAATCAATTCATAACTTTTACTCTATTGATTGCAGCAGAAAGGAGAACATCTAAAATAATCATAACTTACAATTCCCTTGGCCAAAATTAAAAGTTGAATATTTTCTAGAAAGATGGAATAACAAAGAATAAAACCCAGAAAGTGTTTAGCATGAATCCTTAGCACATGTGAGCAGTTTTCTCTGCAAATTAGCTCTCTATTTCACTCATAACAACAATTAACACAAGAATATCTTAGTATTTGTAAATACCTTCAAGACTGTTCTAGTTATGTCAAATAATTTAAATGATTTTTTTATATTTTCCCAACCCATAGTAGCAAATATATATATATTTACTATTTGTACAATAAATACAAACTTCTCTAAAAATTGCTTGATAACAATGCAACTCTGGCATTGAGTTTATTAGTTAGATACAATCCTAAATATTATCATCCAACTCTAAGACTCTTACAATTTGTAATAATGCATCTCTCTTTAATCTATTTTCATTTATGACTTTTCATATCAGATATACACCAAATCACCACAAATTCTTTAATGAAATCATAACAAAAGGCCACGCTCTGGAGCCATATTTTGTAAAGACATTCATTAGAAGTCACAAAACATAAAGTATTATTTATCCACTTTGACCTTGGGTGGGAGTTCATTGCAAGTCATCTTTTTGAGGCAAGGACAAGTACTTGATCTCCAATTTTAGTCTCACACCTTAATTGAAGCTACATTTTTTCAATTCAAAGCAGAGGAAAAAATGAAAGGGAAAAAAAATTGCAGCAACGTGAGCTACAAAGAATAGAGATTCAAGACCAAAGCAGACCAATAGAAATCATAAAATATTCACTTACAACATAGGACACATAGCCTAGCAGTTGGGAGAAGATTACAATCTATCAATAATAGTTAATTGATAGGAATATACAAATATCAAGAGCTGAGCAGAATTCACTGTCATCATAGAAGCAATCTGTTTGCCTGACATAAAAACCAGTAACACCATTCATAGATGGTGGAAGGAGCAACATATAAGTGCAAATTTAGTGTTGAGTGTGGTCTATGAAATAAATGTAGAATATTAAAGAGATAATAGGAATAATATGCTTAACATGAAGTAGAAAGTTCTTTTCAAAATTAAGGGAAAAGGCCTAGACAATGAAGGGAAATGCCATGACCAGGATTGATAGCTTGCAATATTCGCTCCCATCACAGTCTGATGAAAAATTATAATTGTAAAATCTAATCTTTTTTTCCACAATGCAACTGGCAGGCATATAGCCAGCTTTCCCCACCCTTGCCAGCTTCTTGCCACAAAGATAGGCATGCAATTTCTGGAAGCTTTGATGAGGCACGTGGGGGGAGGAATTTACTTCAAAGCTTATTTATTTTTATTTTAATTTATTATTTTTGTTTTATTTAGGTTTGACCTTATAATTTTATTTCTGTAAATAATCTTGAATTAATATTTATTTTTTAAATAATTTTTGGTCCCTTTCATGCTCTAATGTCTTATTAAAATATAATATTATTAATAAAATTTATTCCTTTTATATCTACACGCATGCACATATATAATGAAAATTTATTTCCAAAGTGAAAAGTGTGGGCTCATTTCATAAATCTTGGGATGTATTTTATAGGACTTAGTATGCATATAGACGGAGTTTCATATAATATGTTTGATAGAAAATTAAGCCATTTTAGGCAATAAGCATACCCACATCATATACATTTATTGCATATGCATATATATACACAATTACAATAGTGAACTTTGCATTCCTATGCCAATTCCTATTTAGTTTGAGCTCATTTTGACAAAATGTCTTAATACAACTACAATCAACAAGTAGTGTACTCTTGCACTAAGTTTTGCTCAAGACCCAATACTGACATGAACTCTCTAGGATTCATCCTTCGACAATTATATGCAGGTAAGAACACATATATACACTCATCTTATGCAACTTAGCTACATAACTCTAAGTGTGTGTATGTTTAATTCCATCATGACAAGTTACTCTCATCGACTAGAACCTTTTCCCCAATGATACTCTCTCTCCAACATGAGAAAATAAAACAATCCATGATGCACTTATAAATTAGAATGCATAATTAACTGTCATCATTATAATTATTTTTCTTTATAACCCTTCAAGTAACAATTAATGTAATCAAATTATTTTTCATAATCAATTATTATTAAATAATTAATGCCGCAATTAAGTGATTAAGATAAGCTAATTAAACGGGATGCGACATCCTTCCCCCCTAAGGATAGTCATGCCTCGATGACTATGATCATCACAATGTCAAGTATTTAGAATCAACTCTATTCTTAACCATTACAAAAATAAATAAAAATATGAAAGATTCATACCTTTGCTTGTCATACCTTTGTAGCTTGATTATTTGGCTAAGTTGCCTTGAAGTTCTTGACAATGCATCTAACAAGGTTTTTAGGTCTAATCACCAATTCAACTCTTACACTGGTGTTAGCTTACCTCAAAAGAGTCGATTCCTATATGTTAGATTTGTGAAAAACACACACAAAGTAAGATCAAACAACAAACAGGAACACCTTCCACACATGAGAGTTGCAAATAATGATTTGTTATTTCCTCAAAAGGAAAGAACTTACAAAATGAAATAATATAATGAAGGAGAGTGCTTATAAGATAAAACCCTAAATTATAAAGGGATTAGATTATGAGAAGTGTCATCATCCTATGTGATGAGACAATGATCTAATAATAGCTCTCTCTAATAACAAAAAAAACTTCTAAGTTTAGCTTTAGTGCATGAAATCAAATTAGCCTAATATTCAATTAAAAATTAATTAATTATTACCTAATAAATGATTACTCTAACACACCTCCTTAAGTGTAACTTAGGGAGTAGCTAAAAACTTAAAATCCAATCCATAAAAAGAAAAGAAAGCATGACTAGATCCTAAAAACAATGCCTGATGAGGTACCCATGTATAATCAAAGACTATCATAATTGGAAAAGAGGAGAAAACCTCACGAGAAAAATCCTATCCCAAAGAGATGAAAACATGTATAAAAAATATGGAGGCCTCAAGAAGACCCCCCAAGGACAACTTCCTTCACTACAAGCATCGATTGAAACTATAGGTAATGAGGCGATGCTAAAGGTTTCATGAAGATGTTTGCAACCTGCTCCTTTATAAGCATGCACTCCAAGGTGAGAAAACCATCCTAAATCAACTGCTAAATGAAGTGTATGTGGATCTCCATGTGCTTAGTACACTAATGCTCTATTTAGTTGCAAAAAATGTGAATGATACTCTAATTTTCACACCAAAGAATAGTGGAACTATGAAGAGGAAAAATAAACTTAGTCAATGATTGATGAAGCCACAAAACCTCTTGGCTGGCCAAAACTACTACATGATACTAAGCCTCAATGGATGATAATGCAATATTAAATTGCTTCTTACAAGACCATATAATGGGGCTAGAACCAAGGCAAAAAACAAAGATAAAATTTGACTTCCTATTGTTGACATCACTAGCCCAATATGAGTTAGTGAAGTTAACTATCTAAGAATCTCTTGATGTATAGTGAATACCATAATGTGAAGTGCTTTGAATATATCTCAAAATATGTTTCGAATCTTTCCAATGGATCTCATGTGGATCATGTGAGAGTTGAGAGACAAGACCAACCACAAAAGAAATATCAAGACATGCATTTGTCAGGTAAAAAGATTACTAACCAACTTCTTGTATAATGTAGCATCTACTAAAAGAGTAGTACAAGTGGAAGATAATACAACACCTGAATGAAATGGTGTGGGGGCAGGCTTGTGATCAAGCATTCAAAATCTATGAAGCATGTCAAGAGCATACTTATGCTGAAATATGGAAATCCCATCCAAAGACTGATATATGTCATCTCAAACCACTCCAGCAAAGTTCAATGAACACTTTGGACCATGAAGGATGAACCACATGTAAGGATTAAATCATCTGCATATAGCACAAGGATTAAAATATCACCCTCCTATCACTAAATGTATATTGTGGGATCAAAATGGCATTGTGTGAATCTAAAAGAAAGAATAAAAGTATCCATATTCTCATACCAAGCCCAAGGGGCATGTTTGAGACCATATAATGAATGATAAAGCCTATAAACCAGCAAAGACTCCTCAAAAAAATTATGTGGCTGCTCCATATAAATATCCTCATGAAGACCACTATAAAGGAAAGCACTCTTCACATCCATTTTGTATATTTTCCATCCTTGTGAAGCTGCAAGTGAAAGTACAAGGTGAATACAATTCATCTTATAAACATGATAAAAAGGTCTCATAATAGTCAATGCCTTTGACTTGAGAGAACCCCTTTGAAACAAGATGATCCTTGAACTTATCAATGGAACCATCTACAACACATTTGGTATGGTACACCCACTTGCACCGAACCAACTTTCTTCCCTTAGGAAGAGGAACAAGATCCCAAGAATTATTCTTCATTAGTGAAGAATACTCATTCTCCATAGCACTATCCCACTCAATAATACCAACTACCTCTGAAAAATTTTGAGGATCATCTAAAATTTTATGACTCCAAAGACTAACATTCGATTTATTTGCACAAATACGATGGGAGTTTGAAGGATCACATGTCAAAAATCCAGCTACATCAATAATATTTCATGCCCACCTAGGTAAGGCTTGAGTATCTTGAGGTGGAGGGATAGCTAGAGCATCATCCTCATCCTCAAGAGATAAGGAATCCTCAAGATATGAAAAAAGAGTATTAGGTAGTGAGGGAGAAGTTGGTGATGAAGAATCCATCTAAGGAAAGCACTCATCAAACTAGACATACTGCCTAAACAAGACATTTGTGGAATCAAGATCAAACTACGTGTACACCTTAACATCCTCACATTAGGGCCAACAAATATGAGTGGTTTTATTTTCTAGAGTCCATGGCTTTTCATTGAGCTTCAAGAATGAATGCCTAAGCCTCAATACCAAATAATCTGAATGAAGATACATCAAGCTTGACATGGGACCAAGCCTCCTCAAGATTCATCTATCACAATGCCTCATGAGGCATATGAGTCTAAATATAACTCACACAATTAACTACTTCATTCCAAAAAGAAGAATGCATATCTTGTGACTGAATCATATAGTTGGCCATCTCCCGTAAAGTTTTATTCTTTCACTCAAAAACACCATTCTACTAAGGGGTATATGGAATTATAAGCTGATGTTGTAGACCATACTCTAATAGAATGTTAGATTTTTCAAAAACACACACAAAGCAAGATCAGATAGTAAACAAGAACACCTTCCATGCATGAGAGTTGCAAATAATGATTTGCTATTTCATAAAAAATAAAGAACTTGTACACAATGAAATGATAGAATAAATGAGAGTGCTTATAAGAGAAAACCCAAAATGATAAAGGGATTAGATCATGACAAGTCAACATCCTATGTGATGAGACAAAATGATCTAATAATAGATCACTCTAATAACAAAAAAAGCATTCCTAAGTTTAGCTTAAGTGCATGAAGTAAAATAAGCCTAATAATTAATTAAAGATTAATTAAGTATTAGCTAATCAATGATTACTCTAACATTATCAACTACCATAAATTGAAAAATATAGATTGGGTAACCAAAAAAATTGATCTTATTAGCTAATCTTCTATCAATAAAATTATTTGTACTACATGTATCAACCAACACTTTCACATTATACTATTTGATATAACCAATTACTTTGAGTGTTTTTGGTGAATTTGTATCATTCAATGCATGTAGTGAGATAGTAGAATGTTATTTTTCCTTGGAATTCTTATGCTTAAGTTCTACATTTGGCCATGTTTTAGGTTTTTCCCTCTCTTTTTCTACCTCATTCTTGATAATCATTAGTATTTTTTCACTACTAGAACACTTATGATCCCTTGACCATTTGCTAGAATAATTCAAGCATAGACCTTTTTCTCTTTTCTCTATCTATTTTTAAGGAGATAGCTTACTAACTTGTCTTAGGTTAAATAATTTGTCCATGTTTTTGTTAGTAGGATTAGCCACATTTTTTTCATTTAGCCTTATTGTTTCTGTGATAGGTCGAGTATAAGCGTTAGAAAACGAGCAGCAAATAAAAGAGTGCAAATAAACACCAAAACAACCTACACCTCAAGATTAGCCTAAGCTGGAAACAACACAAGATAAAAGAAACAAATGGAACATTATACCTTGTCTCGAATCGATCCTTTGGTTGGCCCTTCGATCTTTGATGTGTATGCTCCTTGGATGGCACAAGATGCAAGCTAAATGATGATGTGAGGATGAGTGAAAATGGATGAAAACATGAAAATGGCTAAGTGTAGGTTGAGAAATAAAATTGCAAGAGTTTGGCTAGCAAAATGATCTCTCCTTAATGAGAGAAAAGAGGGGGTATTTATAGGAATTTTGAGAATTCCTAGAGGATATGGATGGCCAAGATTGAGCCACCAAATATCAAGATGTAGGGCTAAGGTGAGTTGAGAACTCACAAGCCCTCACATCTTGACATGTGGCATGTGATATAGCCCTAAAAGGTGAGGTGGACATGAGGTGGAAGGATGGTACATGACATGGAGGGGGGGTACAAAGTACCTTGGGATTGGACAAGATCTCCTCATAAAAGGAGGCCCTTGTCCCCATGTGGGTGAGAGGACAAGTGGGGAATTAAAAATTCCTCAAATATCCTTATGGGGAGAGGGGAAAGAATTTTAAATTCCAAAGGGTGCATTGGGGGATTAAATGTGAATTAAAAATTCACATAGGGAAGTGGAGTGCCTTGTCCAAAAGGGGAAGGCCTTTAATAAGGTTGACCAAAGACACATGTCATAAAGGACATGGGGAAGAGAAAAGGAATTTAATATTCCTTGAAAGATGAGAGTGGAATTAAAAATTCCTCAAAGGACTTTGGGAAGACAAAATGAATTAAAAATTCCTTGGGGGATGGGAAGAGTTGACTAAAGGGGGTGATTAGACAAGTTGATGAGGGGTTAGAGGAAGGTTAGGTGGCTAAGAGAGATTAGAGGCCAACTTGCAAAAGTTGGAGGATGTGACACATCCTAATCAAGGATTAGGCATGTGCACACCTTAATGATGAGATTAGAAGATGGATTAGGATAAGATAAAAATGATGGAGGATGTGACATGAAGGGAATTAAATAAATGGAATATTTATTTAATTCAATTGATGGAAGAAGGATTAAAGAGATAAGGTATTATTGATTAAATACCTTAGGGATTAGAAGAACTTTAAAGTGATTAATTAAATAATAGTGATGTTACTTAATTAATGCGGATAAGGGGAAGCTTAGATGAAAAGGGATTAATTTGGATAAATTAAGTGTCCAAATTTAGGTGTCTACATTTTTCCCCTCTTTGAGATGGTGTTATGAAGTAGCATCATTTCAAAGAATATTAAAACATAGAACCTAGAAGAAGATGGTTAGATTGGAAAAGATTCCCCAGTCATTCAAAGAAGTGACTAGGAAGGAAGATGATGGGGGGAAAGATGAAAGTTTGAGGTGAAGGGGATGAAGGATGCCCCCTCGAGAGGACATGCGGGTTCAAGAGAACACGAGTGTTCTCTCGAAATGAAATGGATGAGATGATGCAAAGGGAGATAAAAAAGATGATGCAAAGTGAGATGAAAAAGATGATGCAAAGTGGGAAGATTGGGAGGGGAGTGTGATGAAGGATGGATGGGGGGGATTTTGATAGACAAGAGGATGACGAGGAAATAAAATCCAAATGCAATTTTCCATCGTCGGAGCATTAATTTTTGCTATAGCATAAGACACAAGACGCCAAGGTATGAAGAAACAAGGCGGATTAGTGTCTAATGCATAAAACAAACATAACAAACAAGAAGGCTATCCCAACACCCCAAAGTCATGGTGACCTTGGTCAGGCCAGGTATTGGGATAACCACAAGCACACAAGACCTCAGGGATCTTGGTGGGTACTACGTGGGGCAACCAAGAAGACAGAAAAGATCAAGAGACACCCCTATGTTGACTAGTCAAAGCACACCATGATATGATGGATCAAGGCGACCATGACAAGTGATGACAGAGAACTCAAATGATAAACAAAAGCCAAAAGCATCAAAAGATCATAATTAATTTCAAATGTCCTTTGCCATAGGATCAATCAAGGGGATGGATGGGATTGATGAGGTCTGTTAGGAAGGATGCATCCTATTCAGACCGATGATGGATACTAAATTAAAAGATTGATATGACGCAGGATATTCAAAACTGATTGGATATGATGATACAAGTGGATCTTGTTTCTTAAGAACCAGCTAGATGAGGGCATAGCTTGATGACACAACACATGACACATGACACAAGATAGGAGACTAACACATCATAGCGACCTAGGGGCTCAGGGGCCGATCAAAGATTAGCCTTGCCTACGTGGAAGCGTAGAACCCTCATAGTTCAATAAAAGGTTAACGACAGACCATGATGGAGATTGCGATGGATGACCAAGATAGGATAGAGAATAGGAGAAAAGTGGACAAATATAGACCGTTGATGGATGGAACCCCGGGGGCGGATCAAATGATCGACCTTGCCTACGTGAAAGCGCAGGGGCAACGTAGTTCGACGAAAGACCGATGACAAATGATGGATAAAAGATGAAGAGATAATCTTAGATAAGGGGATAAAATGATTGGACCGACACGATGGGACAAGATAGACCTATTGGATTGGAGTGGAGAATAGTGACTATATAAAGCTCATGGATGGGATAGTTATCCAAATCATCAAAGATGAAGTGGGAGGATGGCATGACAGATAGATGAATGATGAGAAAGGATAGGAGATTGAAAAGATGTGTAAAAGAAGCAGAAGTGATGATGATGAGGTAGATGGAATTGGGTTGCATGGGGAAAAGCCTATAGCGAGATACCAATGACAAGGGATTATGAGATGGGATGAGGGTAGAGGATGGGGGGAGGAAAAGGATTGTTTGGGTGGATTGGATAGAGGGATAAGGATTTGGATGAGGAAAAGGTGACCAGATGGATAGATGAGAGTGGATGCCATGATGGAAGGATAGGAAGATAGGGATGGGAAGATGGATATAAGGATTGTGTGGAGGGATAAAAGATAAGGATGGGGAGATGGATTAACGATAAGGAGATAAGGATAGGGAAATGGGAGGGAGTGATTTGATGGAATGAATGATGTCTCCAAGGACTGTATCACAAAGGAAGATAGATGCCCCCACTCTAGATATGTCATGTGTGAGGAGGCATGAGGGATGCAATAGAGAAGGATAGGAAAATAAAGGAGTGGGATGGATGAAGATAGGATGCATGGATAAGGAAGGGAGATTGAGGGTAGCATGACAGGTGGATCAGGGAGGTAGATGAGTGCGAATGACAGTTGGGATAGTGTGCAGATGAGGGGAATGTATGCTAAGAGGTGTCCAAAGCATGCTTATATGTTTGCCCCATTGCTATCAAGATCACAAGGAGGATGGAAGGATTGGGATAAATGAGATATGCCAAACAGGATGTACAAGATAGGTAGGATGGAGGGGATGAATGAAAAGGATATATAAGAGGAAGACGAGTGCATAGCTGGAAGCATAGCAGGAAGCATAGCGGATGGAGGGAGCACATATCAGGAAGCTGCCCCCGAGTGTAGATAAGGACTTACGCATGACGCCTGTTTGCCAGGTTTTCATCATGGTACTTATCCAAGGTGCTTGGTTGCCAAGTTTTCACCATTGGATGGATTATTTCTCTTTACTATTTATGTTTTTGATTTTTTTGATTTGGATTTTTTTTTTATTTTTTGACTTTTTGGATTTTTGAACTTTTTGCATAGCATGCAGAAGGAGATGGATAAGGATAGGGAGGCGAATAAGTGGATTTAGAAGACATGCGATAAGGATATGGATGAAGGACTCAAGCATCAAGTTCTATATAAGGTATTAAGAGCTCATATTCAAACTGACTGTTGGATGTTGGTACAACCTTATAAGGATAAATGGATTATGCAAGAGGATGAATTAGAGGGATTTGATGGGGGAGATATGTAGGGTAATGAATGGGATGTTGGAAAGGGTATGGATAGAATGATGGGGTGGATGTGTGATGGGGTGGTGAGTTCAGGACCAACATTGGCACATGTGGTGATGAATGTGATAAGATAAGAGGACTAATGGATGGAGAATGTGGGGATAATGGAGGAGATGGAATAGTGAATTTCGGGACATAGGGACCCAAAACAGACTTAGGATATGAAAGGTAGGTATGGTTAGCTTTTGGATTAGCAACTTTGGATGTTCTTACAGATTTTTCATTTGATGGCATTGCATCTTTGTTCTTTGGGATCCACATGGTTTTGATTTTTTCTTTAGTGGGCCTTTGTGGCTGATGGGTTTGATTTGGATTGTGGATTTGATTTTTCATTTCTTTAGCATGTCGTATAGAGGGGACATGGGGAGCTTTAGATTCATGTGGATTTTTGGATTTATGCATTTTTATGTTAGCATCCAAATTGCATTTATTAGCAATGGGATGGGTGTGAGGGGATGGACGATGTGGAGCAATGGAGGTAGGAGTATGGGGATTATGTGTAGATGGGGGATGTTTAGGTATGTGCCTTTGTTGATCCTAGTTATGAGATATGTGAGAGGGATGTTTATGATGGATGACATGTATAGGTGTTGGATGGGTGAAGGATGAGAGGGAGGAGGTGATCTTGGGATATACGGACCCAAGATGGATAGAGTAGATGAAGGATGGGAGATGGTGGATGGAGGGATGTAAGGACCCAAAATGGACGGAGCAGATGAAGGAGGAATGTGGACGGTTGTTTTGAGGTGATACGATAGAATAGGAGGGATGGCAGCATATGATCTGGTGGAGCGATGGGGAGAGCCAAAAGTTCTTTTGGAAAAGGCTTGTTGAGGACGTCTAGAGGTTGTACCAACGTCTTTAGATTGTGAGTCTTGGGAAATAGATCCAAGACCTTGCATGCAGATTTGTTCCTTGACTTGGATGGGCTCTAAAATACCTTGCTCGTGAAGGCCTAGACCTTTTCCTTGATAGTTCATTTTCTTGAGCATTCGATCCATGATAGGATTTTTGTTATTCTGAAAACATGATGCTAGTCCATTATTAGGTGGGGGATGATGGGTGGTCTATACACTGTTTTTTTCTTCTGCAAGGAGGCCACCATGAAGAATGTGAGAGTACTAAGGGGATATGCAAGTGGGTGGGGATAGCATTTTAGGCATGATGGGGATCCTGGGAAGGAGATGATGGGATAGTAGCATTTGGATGGGTTGTATCTGGAGAGGAGTAGGGGATATGATAGATATGATTTTGTGGTAGCTCTAATTCACGGAAATGCAGATCAGATGGAGCCAAGGGAATCTTTAATGTTGGCATGCTTTGGATCAGGCCTTGGCATGACTCATCATGTGTGGAGGCATGATAATGGAGTCATGGGGGACTCTTCATGGGAAGATGGAAGGATGAGGATTCAAAATATTCATGGAATGGATACTAGGAGGAAGCATGGATTGATTGGGTGTCATCGATAGGTTCACGACTCTGAGTAGGGGTGGGTGTTCAATGGATGGTAGATGTGATGGTAGGAGATGGGGACTCAGTATATGTAGAGGATGTGATGGTAGGAGATGGGGACTCCATGGATTCATAGAATGTGATGGTATCATCAATGATAGGTGCCGGATGGAGAAGGGTCTCGTCACTAATGACCATGGATGATGGGTTGGGATGGCATGGTTCCACGACTGCAATGTGTGGAGTGGGAGATGTCTTCTTTGTTATAAGTACTTGGAGAACTTCTGAAATGAGAGACTTGCATACTCTAGGATGAGATGGTGTGGTAGGAGTGGATGAAGGTTTATGGATTAGTGGGGGATTAGGACTAAGGATTGGTGGGCTAGGATTGGATGCAGGACTGGGAATAGAGGGGGGATTAGGCAAAGGGTTAAGATAGGGGTATTAGCATGGTGAATTAGGACACAAGGAGGCGGGTGGTGGATTGTAGTAAAGGTATGGGGATGGTGGATGAGGATGGGAAGATTGAGGTGGCGGATTAATATAGGGAGATGTAGATGTTGGATTAGGGTAAGTTGATGGGTGTGTTTGAATAGGATAGGAAGATGTGAATGTAGGATTAGGCTGAGTGGATTGGTATGGGAGATTGGGGTAGTGGGTACATGTGGATGGAGGATTGAAATAAGAGGATGTGGATGAGGGATTAGGATGAGGGTATTGTGATGGCAGACTAGGATAAGAGGATGCGAGTGTTGGATAAGAGGATGATGTAGATGAAGGATATGATGGGTATGATGGACATCCCTTGTCAAAGGTAGCATAAGGAGTGTGATTAGGCATAGATAAAGACATGATGGGATAACTCGATGGGGTGATTGGATTTTGGAATGTGGGTGGAGAAAGCTTACTAGAAATGATAGTGTCAAGGGGATCTATGTCGTATACCTCTTGATCAACAAGACTTTCATTATCATCGTTGACATAATTAGGGTTTCCCTTGACCACTATTGATGGAGGATAAGAATTCATGATGATGAAAGGATAAAGATGATGGATAAAGATTTTGGATGGAAATGGAAAAAAGCCCAAATCAGGATTTAGGACAAGCTTAGATTGGGATTGGATTAAAGCTCAGATTAGGATGATTGGATGATGATTGGATTGGATTATCAAGGGATGATTACAACACCGAATCTACTCTGAGATGGAAGGAGATTGATTGGGTCGAAGGTGATTGGATAAGGATGCGATTGGATTGGATCGATTGATTGAAAGATCGAATGATGGATTGGATAGGATGACGAAAGGGACTGCAAATCCCATTCAGAGATTATCTTAGATGACTTAGGATACTGATTGATCGGATTAAAGGATACATGTATGATTGGGGCACCAAATCCACTTTGAGATTGAAAGTGGATTGATTGGGCCGACGATGATGATTAACTTAGGACAGATGACAATCCTAAGAGGATGTTAATGATGATGATCAGATCAGACACTTTGGTCAATTTGGATAATAACCCGAGATGAAGTTTGGATTTGGGTGGGGAAAATGATGATTTGATTGGAGAAATGGATGAACAAATACTCAAAATGAGCAAATAGTTGATCGGGATAGATGAACGATTACTCGGAATGAGTAAACGAATGATCAGATCGATAGAACGAGGGTTCAGAATGATGAAAGGAGGTGTGAAATGGATGGATGTTTACTCGGAACAAGTAAACAGATGATCGGAATGATGGAACCAAAGTTCAAAATGATGAAAGGATGTGTTGAATGGATGAATGTTTACTCGGAATGAGTAAATGGATGATCAGAATGATAGAACCAGAGTTCAGAATGATGAAAGGATATGTTGAATGGATGAATGTTTACTCGGAATGAGTAAACGAATGATCAGAATGATAGAATGAGAGTTCAAAATGAGGAAAGGAGGGGTGAAATGGATGAATGTTTACTCAGAATGAGTAAAAAGATGAACAAAATGATAGAACGAGAGCTCGGAATGATGAAAGGATGGGTTAAATGGATGAACGTTTACTCAGAACGAGTAAACGGATGATCGCAATGATAGAACAAGAGTTCAGAATGATGAAAGGATATGTTAAATGGATGAATGTTTACTCAGAATGAGTAAACGGATGATCAAAATGATAGAACCAGAGTTCCGAATGATGAGAGGATGTGTTGAATGGATGAATGTTTACTCGGAACGAGTAAACAGATGATCAGAATGATAGAACTAGAGTTCTGAATGATGAAAGGATGTGTGAAATGGATGAATGTTTACTTGGAATGAGTAAACGGATGATCGAAATGATAGAACGAGAGTTCAGAATGATGAAAGGATGTATGAAATGGGTGGATGTTTACTCGGAATGAGTAAACGGATGAGAATGGTAGGGTATAACCCCCTCGAGGAGGCAGATGGTGAAGAAAAAGGTGCCCCGACCAACTTCTCAAAAGTATGAAGTGGTATATATCATCAGAAAGAGCACGAAAAAATGAGAAGAATTGCCTTTGAACGAAGTCAATCAGATAAACAGTGTGGAAATGGTGGCCCCGGGAAGAAAGAGAAGAAGGTCAAATCCGCCACTCTGTAAGGACAGGTCCGCCAAAGCAGGACAGGTCCGCCAACGGAGGGACAGGTCCGCCAGCGGAGGAACAGGTCCGCCACCGGAAGGACAAGTCCGCCAAAGGATAAATTTAGGCTTGATTTTTTGATGGATGGGTAAGGCAAAGGACCCAAAATATAGCAAACACTAATAAACAGATTTGGCTAGACTGAAAATGACTGGTTTTGCAAGAGAAAGACAATTTAGACAGCACAACCCTAAGATTTAGTAGAAATGGTAATGGCCAACAAAGTTTTCTACTCTAGGATGAACATGGTTGCTAGGGAGTCCTCGATATATGCACGGTACATGAGGCCCAAACCGTGAACACCTACCTGTTACAAGCGTGAGCCGGGAACCTTAGCGAGATACTAAAGGCTCAAACCAACTCTTCACGTCATCCTGACGCTTCACCAATTACAACGTGGTTGGATTGAGGTACAACTTTCGCTCTCCCCCCTTTATATACCCTATCAGTACGTGTGGTTGGAATCATTCCTTGGGGTGATGAAATCCCCAAGCAGGTCCCACTAAGAAAATAAAAAATGGGGTGACTCAAAAGGACTTGGAAAGCTATGATTTCTCGTCACCCAGGATCACCAAATGGCGCAAGGGGATTGGATACGTCAAATAGCCTTCCACACGCACGCCAAACAAGGTTTGTTGACCCCTCTAATTAAACTATGTGCCTAATTTACCAAAGGAAAATTGGTAAAAACTTGAAATTTCACCTTCGGGAGGTCAGGTCCGCCACTCTGTGAGGACAGGTCCGCTACTCTGTGAGGACAGGTCCGCCACTCTGTGAGGACAGGTCTGCCACTTCAGGACAGGTCCACCAGTGCAGGACAGGTTCGCCAGTTTAGCAGGACAGGTCTGCCAGTTCAGGATAGGTCCGCTAGTTTAGGACAGGTCCACCAGTTCAGGACAGGTCCGCCAGTTCAGCAGGACAGGTCTGCCACTTCAGGACAGGTCCACCACTCTGTGAGGATAGGTCCGCCACTCTACAGGGAAAGCAAAAAATAGCAAACGTGAAAGAAAAAGACCCATTTGTGGGTCCCACCAGGCGTGCCAGAAATGTGATAGGTCGAATATAAGTGTTAGAAAATGAGCAGCAAACTAAAGAGTGCAAATAAACACCAAAACAACCTACACCTCAAGATTAGCCTAAGTTGGAAACAACACAAGATAAAAAGCAACAAATGGAACTTTATACCTCGTCTCAAATTGATCCTTTGGTTGGCCCTTCGATCTTTGATGTGTATGCTCCTTGGATGGCAAGTAGATGCAAGATGTGAAGTGTGAGATGCAAGATAGTTGAACAAAATGGATGCAAATGGCTAAGTGTAGATTGAGAAACAAAACTGCAAGAGTTTGGCTAGCAAAATGATCTCCTCCTAAATGAGAGAAAAGAGGGGGTATTTATAGGAATTTTGAGAATTCCTAGAGGAGATGGATGGCCAAGATTGAGCCACCAAATATCAAGATGTAGGGCTAAGGTGAGTTGAGAACTCACAAGCCCTCACATCTTGACATGTGGCATGTGATATAGCCCTAAAAGGTGAGGTGGACATGAGGTGGAAGGATGGTACATGACATGGAGGGGGGGTACAAAGTACCTTGGGATTGGACAAGATCTCCTCATAAAGGAGGCCCTTGTCCCCATGTGGGTGAGAGGACAAGTGGGGAATTAAAAATTCCTCAAATATCCTTATGGGGAGAGGGGAAAGAATTTTAAATTCCAAAGGGTGCATTGGGGGATTAAATGTGAATTAAAAATTCACATAGGAAGTGGAGTGCCTTGTCCAAAAGGGGAAGGCCTTTAATAAGGTTGACCAAGGACACATGTCATAAAGGACATGGGGAAGAGAAAAGGAATTTAATATTCCTTGAAAGATGAGAGTGGAATTAAAAATTCCTCAAAGGACTTTGGGAAGACAAAAGGAATTAAAAATTCCTTGGGGGATGGGAAGAGTTGACTAAAGGGGTGATTAGACAAGTTGATGAGGGGTTAGAGGAAGGTTAGGTGGCTAAGAGAGATTAGAGGCCAACTTGCAAAAGTTGGAGGATGTGACACATCCTAATCAAGGATTAGGCATGTGCACACCTTAATGATGAGATTAGAAGATGGATTAGGATAAGATAAAAATGATGGAGGATGTGACATGAAGGGAATTAAATAAATGGAATATTTATTTAATTCAATTGATGGAAGGAGGATTAAAGAGATAAGGTATTATTGATTAAATACCTTAGGGATTAGAAAAACTAAAGATATTAATTAAATAATAGTAGTATTACTTAATTAACGAAAATAAGACAAAAGTGGATGAATTTGGATAAATTAAGTGTCCAAATTTAGGTGTCTACAGTTTCAACTTGTATGATACTTTTAGAGGTTTTTTCTCACTATACAATGTTTGTTGCATAGATTTCCTAACTATACAAGGTTCGAACAAATTAACACCATGCTTAATTTGGTTATTAAGTCTATTGATGCATAGTTGTAGCTTTTGATAAGGGGTCACCTCACGAGCTTGAATTTCCAATCTCATATGCTCAACATTATATTCAAGTACAGAGCTTAATTGTTTTAAATTTTTATGGTGGATAAAATACTTTCCATTGCATGATTACTCATATAAAGTTGCTAATTCATTACTAATTCTTTCCAACTAAAAAATTTCCCTTGCTTTTCACTCATCCTCTATTAGTACCACCGATAAGGTCCTAATTCTAAATGTAGTGAGGCATATTAACCATACACTATTTGGTATATTATGAATATTTCTAAATTAATATTTCATGAGACTTATCCATGAAATTACATTTGTACCATACTTTACATATGGATGCCTATTTTTGTTAGGTTTAATTATGGATGTTGAAAATGTTCTCCCATCTCTTTGTTTTGTGTCTTATGGCTGTACTAAGTTTGGTAGTTGTACTAACTTCGGTGATTTTGTTGGGGCTTTATTTTTTATAATAGTTCCTTCTTTAAATGATCTAAACCATCATTAAAATATTTTACAAATGGGTCAAATAATTTATCCTTAATAAAAATGTACCACCTTTTCATGTCTCGGTGGAATGTTTTCTTAGATTTTAAGTGGTGGTCAATAAAGAGGGTCCTTGGATTTAGTATTTGTAGAAAAATCCTCTAGTCCTAAAAATGACATGTCTAGATTATTAATTTTATTAATTAAGGGATGATAGTATATAGTGAGTTGTAACCATAACATTTTAGAAAATGGACTATAATAGAAGTTGATGTTTATGTTTTGACCAAACTTTGGGAAAAAAAATTAAAGAATATATTTTGCATCTAACAATAAATTACAACAAACTAACCCAACTTAATTTTTTATAAGCTTTCCAAAAATATAATTTTTATAAAAAATTGAAGTTCGTGAATTTTAGAGAAAATTAATGGAAAATCATAAAATTTTAAAATACCTTTGAAAATAATTACCATAAAACCTTTTTTTTTTCTTGAACCTTTATATAATGCATACCTATAAACCCCCAAAAGGTTGAAATTTATAATTTGTTCTATAAATTATGGCAGAAACAAAAATATTGGCCCAAATTATACCTTTGATAGCATTTGTTATGATATATCTTTGAAATAAATGTAAAAATAAGAAAAATAATAGACCAATTCGAGGGGTGACCTCTAGTAATAAAATATATGAATTCAATCATTTGAGTTATGATCATATGGGAGAGAGTTCTCTTCCTTATTACATAGATAGCTATATAGAGACACACCTCTTCATCCTAATTAAGAGGGATTAAGGTAGTACCTAAAACTAATGTTAAGGCTAAGCATGCCACAAGTGCTTATCCTTATTATACCTAAGAACATATGATATAAGAATCATCACATATATATCATATAATATCAGGAGGATTCTAATGTTGAAATTCCTTTGTGAAACTTTATTATAGAAGTAATGATGCTAGTCTCGGTTTTGCAATGGCTTCAAGGGGTACATTTTTTATTGTATACCCTAAAGTTTCCATCATGTCAGAATCATCTAGTTTTTCTTTGGAAATAGGAGACCAATTGAAAACATGGATCAAACGATCCAAACTTAGTAGAACCACTTTCATTCCTAGAGTTGCTCCTGGACAACATCTCCTTCCTGCTCCAAATGGAACAATTTTACAATCAGGATCATCGAATTCCACTTGGTCCTTGTCATTTGTGATGAACCTTTCAGGATAAAAATCATTAGGGTTTGACCAAATTTTTGGGTTCCTTCCTAATGAATAAGTGTTGATAAGGATCTTGGTATTTTTGGGTATGTCAAAGCCATGTATTTTTGTGTCTTCCATGGATATGTGAGGAATAAGAAATCCACCCACAAGATGAAGCCTAAATACTTCTTTAACAACAACCCTTAAATATGTCAAATGCACCAAATCAAACTCTTCTATATGGCGCTCATGCCCAACAACTGCATCAATTTCTTCACGTACTTTACTCATATATTTAGGGTGCCTCAAGAGCTCAGCCATTGTCCATTCACTAGTAGTAGAAGAAGTATCTATTCCTGCAGCAAATATATCCTATGGAAATCAAATTGTTAGAATTTTTTGTTTGAAATATTGATCACAAGAGAAAGCAATAAAATAATCAATGATTCACTTGTTATTTTTACATGAAATTACCTATGAATGAGCCTAAAATACCCTATAAGATATGGGAAATAATCCCTTTTCCTTCCACTAACCACAAATTGGGGCTAGTATTTCTAGTTTTCTAAATTCTTACTCCCGTCACTTGTTCAAATATGATCTAGCACTATATTTAAAATATGAAGTAATAACTAAAAATCATACCTTTTTCCCATTATCTTTAATTGGTCCTAGTATTTTTTATTAAACATGCATTCCTAAAAGAAATAAAATACTATACTATCCCAAACTAATAATGAACTCTGACAACCATATCCTAATACTATTCATAATAGTCAGTTTAATAAATCAAAATGCTTGGCATGACACAAGAACACATTCACTAAGATATTAGCTAAAGAATTAAATATAGAAGATAAATATTTTGAACTTACAATGAGAATGGCTTTGATCTTTATCATGTTTAAATTCTTGTCTTGACTTTTAGCTTCTAGCAGTGCGTGAACAAAGTTTAAGGGCCTTGTTTCATTGCTTTTCTTGAAATCAAGGTATTGCTCTTGAATTATTGAACCATATAAGTTATCAACCCACTTTATTATTTCTTTCATTTTTCTTTCATGTCCTTGTAGATCTAAAGGCCTCAAGAATGGAAGATAATCACCAATATTGAATGCATTAATAAGGGAAAATTACTCATAAATTTTGTCCTTTTGTTCAATAGCTACCTCGGGGCCTGCACCTTTTAAGCCAAAATACCTTTGGCCCAACACCATCCTAGTAATAACATTGCTTGTGAGATCCCCAAAGAGGTCTCTCATGTTAATATTTTTACCTTCTAAAGATTCCCTACATACATCCTTCACCATGCATTGGACTTCTTCAATTCTTCCTTGTCTAAAAGATTCTATCTTCTTTGGACTCAAAAGTTCCATTAAGCAAATTCTTCTCACTTTCTTCCAATGTGGACCATATGGAGCAAAAGCAATGTCATTGCCCCCAAATGTGAAGTGTTCTGAAGCAATGTTCTTGGGCCTTGAAGCAAAAAAATGGTCTTGCTTCAATAAGAACTCCTTTACATATTTGGGGTCATCTGTCACAACTGTGGGCACCATTCCAATGTGAATATAAACAAGGGAGCCATATTTTTGAGTAAATTTTTGCATACCTAAATGAGAACAGGGCCAATTTGTAACAAGTTTCCCACAATGGGCCATCTTTTTGGACTAGGAGGAAGTTTCAAGTGTTTTCTTTTATTCCATTTGAGCACGCTTTGGAGATACATGGTTAGAGTAATTGAAAGCAACAAGTATTGAGTCCAATGACCAAGCAAATACTCAATCAGGATTCTTATCGCCTCTACAAATATTGAAAACATTTTGTACTTGATGCAAATCCTTCTTTGAGATGAAATTAGTATGCACTACCCTGAGATGTTTACCTAAAATCCAAAAGAATAAATTGTAAAATTTATTGAATTCTCTGAAATTTTAGGAATACAAATTAATTGCAATACATAAAGAGAAATGTCAAAGCTCTTGTAAAATTTGACACTAGTATATAATTAATCAATAATCTAGAGATGACTATCCAATGGAAGCTTCAAGTATTGCATGAACAAAAAGGGTTATCTCCCATAATTACACTTATTAAAAAGAATAATATCAATACTTAGATCTTCCAACAACTCTTGAAGGAGATCTACATATTGAAAGAAGAAAAAACATCGAACATATCCACATAATATTAGGCACTTTTGTGAGAACTCCACATATTACTTCAAATTGAAAACTAGAGAGAGAATGAGGCCACAACTTGACAAATGAAATTAACATATATTCAAAGGGAAATCCACATATTAGTACCCTACAAAGTAGTACCACAAATTTTGCTTGTCAAAAAGGTGGTATTCTTCATTGTACCCTTTTTGAATGCCCATGAACGTACTTAACTCCCTATCACAGACATGTACCCATTGAAGTTGAACACACCAACCACATAAGTATAGGGGACATGCTCCTACTCATGCTTTATATTGCTAGTCATATCAGTCAAATTTAGACCTGTTTTCTAAAAGAAGCCACTAATTACTGATTGAAAGAACAGATATATAACAAACAAGAAAAGGAAGCCGAGAAGTTATAGGAAGTAACCTGAGAGACAGCGAGCTGATGCTGCCAATTCAGAGGTGTGTGATGAATGCATATGAATTGTATGCATTTATATAGAATTTGTTTTGCCAAGAATTTTGTCCTCTATCATTACATAGACGATAATCTCTCCCTGAGTCATGGAGATCATCTCTCCCTACGTAAATTTATGGCTGATTTTTTCATTAGAAAGGAGAGGAAAAAAGATTCAGGACATATAAATATAAAATGCCTTTTCATACACAACTGCATAATATTTCTGTTTGAACGTATGTACCTATTCAAGATTTTCTTTTTTAACCTGTCGACATTTAACTCAATTTTTGTCGTGAGTTTTGTTCGGATGATGTGCTGTAAAATAGCTAAAAGAAGATTTTGATTGTTTTAGATTTGATTTAGGTACTAGTTTTTTATTATTGAATATCAATTGTATACCATTTGCCTAATCTATTACAATTTTTGACCCCTACACTTGTCATCCTTACGTAGATCTTTATTTTTAAATCATGGATTCTCATGGATCTCTATTTTTTTTCTTATTCATGTTTCATTCATTAATTTTAACTCGTTGATACAATTTCTAACAAATTATTCTTTTATTCTTGATGTATTTATGATCTATTTTACCATGTTGATACAAAGGGGATAATATGTTGTCTATTTAAATATTTTACCATTATATATATGCATCTTCTCTTCTTTTAAGAATTTGATCATTGATTTTTCTTCTCTTCTGAATACCCTCACTATACTTATCAATGATATTCATATGTTTTTTTATTTCTTCTATGGATATTTATAGTCTAGTGTTCTATAATCTAATGATACACTATCTTTGAGCACCATTCCTTCACAATATTTATACCTCCATTGTGAAGGATACCCATAAAATACTTCTACCCCCATTACTATGATGATACATTATGTGAAGATGATACACTTGCTTCACCTACTCATGACATTGTGGCACTTTATGATGGTATTCCTTCTACATGTCAAATAGTTTGATATCAATAGAGTCATTCCTTTTAGATACTCGCATACAAGATGATGTGATGCATGATGACCACTCTTATACATCTCCTATTTGTTTTATTCATATATCCCATGATGATCTCATACCTAATAATGATATATCATTAGCTATTTAGGTGGATGTTAGTGATTCAATGTTACACCTTTTTTTCCTTACATGTTGGCATTATGAGCCTTAGTAAAGAGATTTTACATGTTGATTATGATGGCAGTACATATACTCTCTTAAATGTTTGATCATTCCTACTTTAATTAAGAGTGTTTAGATGTTATTGATTTGTGAGTTTAGACTTTTTTTGGTAATTGATAAAGCTTTCTAGTGGTTTGATTCATCTTGTTTTCTTTACACTCATTTTATGCAATGGGTGCATGCTTTCATTGCTTATTTTTATAAACCTAATTCTCATGAGGATAATATGGACATGGTGATGCCTTTTCACAATTTATCGTTGAATCTTGTTATGCATATAGTGTAGCATGAACGATAAGTTTAGTATATGTATAAGCCATATGGAATGATTGAACATTTAAGAAAGTATATGTACTACCATCATAATCAACATGTAAAAGCTCTTTACTAGGGCTCATAATGTCATCATGTAAGGAAAAAAAGGTGTAACATTGAATCACTAACATCTACCTAAATAGCTAATGATATATCATCGTTAGGTAGGACATCATCATGGGATATATGGATAAACCAAACATGAGATTTATAAGAATGCTCATCATGCATCACATCATCATGTATGAGAGGGGATATATGTTATCTAAAAGGAATGATTATTGATATCAAACTATTATGACATGTAGAAGGAATACTATCATAAAGTGTCACAATGTTATGAGTAGGTGAAGCAAGTATATCCTCATCACATAATGTATCATCATAGCAATGGGGATATAAATATTTTATGAGTATCCTTCACAATAAATGTTTCTAAGTTAAATATTGTGAAAGAATGGTGCTCAAAGGTAATGTATCATTATATTCTAGCACACTACTATAAATATCCATAGAAGGAATAGAAAACATACAAGTATCGTTGATAAGTGTAATGAAAATATTCAAAAAGAGAAGAAAAACCAATAATCAAATTCCTAAAAGAAGAGAAGGTTCACATATAATTGTAAAATGCTTCTATAGACAATATATTATCCCCTGTCTATGATAAAATAGACCATAAGAACATGAAGAATCAAAGGATTGTGAGTTAGAAATTGTATGAACATGTTAAACTTAATGAAGGAAGCACGAATAGCTACCAAAGATAGAGCTCAAAAATAAAGAAAGGATCTACCTAAGGATTGATATACGATTGATATTTAATTTAAAAAAAAAAAACTTTAATCAAATCTAAAACAATAAAAATCTTCTTTTAAGTTATGTTAAAAAACATCATCCGAACAAATTTAAAGACAAAAATTGAGCAAAAGTAAAGAATCTTGATTGCATACGTTCAAACAGAAATATTATGCAGTTGTGTATGAAAAGGCATTGTATATTTCTGTGGCCTGAGTCTTTCTTCTCTCCTTTCCAAGGAAAAAATCAGCATAAATTTACGTAGGGAACGATAATATCCATGGCTTACTAGACGTAGGGAGCGATAATCAATAGGACAAAAGTCTATATAAATGCATTCATCACACTTACACTCTTTTGCATCAGATCACTGTCTCTCAGGTTACTTCCTAAAACTTCTTGGCTTCCTTTTTCGCTTCTTATAATCTCTTCTTTCAATCAGTAATTAGCGGCTTCTTTTAGAAAACAGGTCTAAATTTGAGTGATATGACTAGCAATATAAGGCATAAGTAGGTGCATGTCCCCTATACTTATGTGGTTGGTGTGTTCAACTTCAATGGGTACATGTCTGTGATAGGGAGTTAAGTACGTTCATGGGCATTCAAACAGGGTACAACTAAGAATTCTACCTAAAAAGCAAAATTTGCGGCACTACTTTGTAGGGTACTAATATGTGGATTTCCCTTTGAATATATGTTACATTTCATTTGTCAAGTTGTGACCTCATTCCCTCCCTAGTTTCATTTGAAGTAATATGTGGAATTCTCATAAAAAATGGTTAATATCGTGTGGGTATGTTCAATGTTTTTTCTTCTTTTTATATGTAGGTGTTCTCCAAAAGTTGTTGGAAGATGTAAGTATTGATATTATTCATTTTAATAAGTGTAATTATGAGAGATAATTTTTTTTGTTTATGCAATACTTGAAGTTTCCATTGGATAGTCATCTCTAGAATATTGATTAATTATATACTAGTGTCAAATTTCACAAGAGCTTTTACATTTTTCTTTTTGTATTGAAATTAATTTGCGTTCTTAAAATTTCAAGAGAATTCAATAAATTTTACAACTTATTCTTTTGGATTTTAGGTGAACATTTTGGTGTAGTACATACTAATTTCAGCTCAAAGAAGGATTTGCATCACATACAAAATGTTTCCAATATCTGTAGAGGCAATAAGAATCCTAATTAAGTATTTGCTTGGCCATTGGACTAAATACTTGTTGCTTTCAATTACTCTAATGATGTATCTCCAAAGTTTGCTCAAATCGAATAGAAGAAAGCACTTGAAGCTTCCTCCTGGTCCAAAAAGATGGCCCATTGTGGGAAACTTGTTACAAATCGGTCCTATTCCTCATTTAGACATGCAAAAATTTAGTCAAACATATGGCCCCCTTGTTTATATTCACATTGGAATGGTGCCCATAGTTGTGACAGATGACCCCAAATATGTAAAGGAGTTCTTATTGAAGCAAGACCATTCTTTTGCTTCAAGGCCCAAGAAATTGCTTCAAAACACTTTACATTTGGGGGCAATGGCATTGCTTTTGCTCCATATGGTCCACATTGGAAGGAAGTGAGAAGAATTTTCTTAATGGAACTTTTAAGTCCAAAGAAGATAGAATCTTTTAGACAAGGAAGAATTGAAGAAGTCTAGTGCATGGTGAAGGATGTATGGAGGGAATCTTTAGAAGGTAAAAATATTAACATGCGAGACCTCTTTGGGGCTCTCACAAGCAATGTTATTACTAGGATGGTGTTGGGCCAAAGGTATTTTGGCCTAAAAGGTGCAGACCCTAAGGTAGCTATTGAACACAAGGAAAAAATTTATGAGTCATTTTCCCTTATTAATGCATTCAATATTGATGATTATCTTCCATTCTTGAGGCCTTTAGATATACAAGGACATGAAAGAAATAATGAAATCGGTTGACAACTTATATGGTTCAATAATTCAAGAGTAATACCTTGATTTCAAGAAAAGCAATGAAACATGGCCCTTAAACTTTGTTCATGCACTGCTAGAAGCTAAAAGTCAAGACAAGACTTTAAACATGATGAAGATCAAAGCCATTCTCATTGTAAGTTCAAAATATTTCTTTGTTATATTTAATTCTTTAGCTACTATAGTAATGAATGTTTTCTTGTGTCACACAAAACATTTTAATTTATTAAAGTGACTATTATAAATGGTATTAGGATATGGGTGTAGGAGTTCATTCTTAGTTTGGGATAGTATAGTATTTTATTTCTTATAGGAATGCATTTTTAATAAAAATACTAGGGCCAATTAAAGATAATGGGAAAAAGGTATGATTCTTAGTTATTACTTCATATTTTCTATAGTGTTAGATCATATTTAAACAAGTGAGGGGAGTAAGAATTTAGAAAACTAGAAATACTAGCCCCAATTTTTGGTTAGTGGAAGGAAAGGGGATTATTTCCTATATCTTACAAGGTATTTTAGGCTCATTCATAGGAAATTTCATGTAAAAATAAAAAGTGAATCATTGATTATTTTACTGCTTTCTCCTGTGATCAATATTTCAAACAAAAAATTCTAACAATTTGATGTCCACAAGATATATTTGCTGCAAGAACAAATACTTCTACTACTAGTGAATGGACAATGGTTGAGCTCTTGAGGCACCCTAAATATATGACCAAAGTATGTGAAAAAAATGATGCAGTTGTTGGGCATGAACGCCATGTAGAAGAGTCTAATTTGGTGCATTTGACATATTTAAGTGTTGTTGTTAAAGAAGTATTTAGGCTTCATCCTGTGGGTGGATTTCTTATTCATCACATATCCATGGAAGACACAAAAATACATGGCTTTGACATACCCAAAAACACCAAGATCCTTATCAACACTTATTCATTAGGAAGGAACCCAAAAATTTGGTCAAACCCTAATGATTTTTATCCTAAAAGGTTCATCACAAATGACAAGGATTGTGTGGGATTCAATGATCCTGATTGTAAAATTGTCCCATTTGGAGTAGAAAGGAGAGGTTGTCTAGGAGCAACTCTAGGAATGAAAGTGGTTCTGCTAAATTTGGCTCATTTGATCCATCTTTTCAATTGATCTCCTATCTCTAAACAAAAGCTAGAGGATTCTGACATGATGGAAACTTTAGGGTATACGATAAAAATTGTACCCCTTGAAGCCATTGCAAAACCAAGACTAGCATCATTACTTCTCTAATAAAGTTTCACAAAGGCATTTCAACATTAGAATACTCCTAATAATATGATATATGTTATAATTCTTATATTGATCATATGTTCTTAGGTATAATAAAGATAAGCACTTGTGGCATTCTTAGCCTTACCATTAGTTTTAGGTACTACCTTAATCCCTCTTAATTAGGATGAAGGAGTGTCTCTATATAGTTATCTCTGTAATAAGGAAGAGAACTATCTCCCATATGATCATAACTCAAATGATTGAATTCATATATTTCATTATTGGAGGTTGCCCCTTGAATTGGTCTACTATTTTTATTAGTTTTACTTTTATTTCCAAGATATATCATAACAAATGCTATCAAATGTACAATTTGGGCCAATATTTTTGTTTCCAGCATAATTCATAGAACAAATTACAAATTTCAACCTTTTTTTGGTTTGTAGGTATGCATTATATAAAGGTTCAAGAAAAAAAAAGTTTTATGATAATTATTTTCAAAGTTATTTTAATTTTATGATTTTTCATTGATTTTCTCTAAAAGTCACAAACTTCAAATTTTTATAAAAATTATATTTTTGGAAATCTTATAAAAAAATAATTTGGGTTGGCTTGTTGTGACTTATTGTTAGATGCAAAATATACTCTTTAATTTTTTGGCCAAAATTTGGTCAAAACATAAACATCAAATTTTGTTATAGCCCATGTTCTACAATGTTATGGTTACAACTCACACTATATGCTATTATCCCTTAATTAATAAAACTAATAATCTAAAATTTAAATAGAAAAAAATTGAAGCAATGCCATTTTTAGGACCAGAGGACTTTTCTACAAATACTAAATCCAATATTTAAAAATACTAAATCCAAGGACCCTCTTTATTGATCACCATTTAAAATCCAAGAAAATATTACACTGACATGAAAAGGTGGTACGTTTTATTAAGGAATAATTATTTGACCCATTTGTAAAATATTTTAATGATGGTTTTGATCATTTTAAGAAGGAACTATTATAAAAAAATAATCTCCAACAAAATCACCAAATTAAGTACAACCATAAGAAACAAAAGAAAGGGACAAGAGAACATTTTCAATGTCCATTATTAAACCTACCAAAAATAAGCATCCATATGTAAAGTATGGTAAAAATGTAATTTCATGGATAAGTCTCATGAAATAATAATTTAAAATTTTCTCAATATACCAAATAGTGTATGGTTAATATAGCCTCACTACCTTTCCTGGTTTATCCACAATGGTTATGTCAAACTCCTACATCAACAATAACCATCTTTCCAACCTACCAAAAATCAGAGGCTTATTCATAAGATACCTAATGGATGCATGATCAGTGTGCACAAACATTTGGTAATCTGTTATATAATTCCTAAATTTGTTCAGGGCATAGATTACTGCTAGCATTTTTTTCTTTGTCACTATATAGTTGAATTCAACTCCCTGTAAATTTTTGCTGACAAAATAAATGGCATTTTCAATAGTTCCTTCTTTATGTCCTAATACTACTCCTATGACATAGTTTGAAACATTAGTATGGATGTGGAAAGGAAGCTCCCAATTAGGTCCTTTGAGTATAGGAGCATGAATCAAAGCTAACCTCAAATCAGAAAATGCCTTGTCATAAGCTTCAGTCCATTGGAATTCAACATCTTTAGTGAGGGTATACAATGGTGTTGCTATTTTGCTAAAATATTTGATGAACTACCTATAATAGCATGCATGGCCCAAGAAACTCCTAATATCCTTCTATTTTGTATGTGTGGGCAGATTTTTGATCACCTCAATCTTTGTAGGATCTACTTGAATTCCCTTGTGAGAGATGTAGAGTCCAAGAACTACACCTTCCTATATCATCATGAAGCACTTTTCACTATTTAAAGAGAGATTGTGATCTTCAAATATCTACAAGACTTTCTTGAGATTATCCAATGCTTCATTGAAATCAGCACCATAGGTGGTGAAATCATCCATATAAATTTCCATGCAATCATGATAAATGTCTAAAAATATACTAATGATTGCCCTCTGAAAAGTTGTAGGTGCATTGCATAAGCCAAATGGGAGTACTAAGTAGGAATAGGCCCCCCATGGACAAAAAAAGGTGGCCTTCTCCTGGTCTTCTGGTGCAATTTGGATCTAGTTGTACCTGCTAAATCCATCCAGAAAAGAGAAGTATTGTTTTCCTACAAGTGAGTCCAAAACTTGATCTATGAAAGGTAAGGGAAAATGGTCTTTTTTGGTAGCAGCATTAAGTTCCCTGTAATCAACACAAACTCTCCATTTCCCTCCTTTTTTAGGCACAATCACTAATGGAGACACCCACTGGCTATCTGAAATAGGGTAGATAAATCTTGCATGTAGCAATTTTTGCAGTTCTTTTACAATTTCTCTCAGTGCAAGGTTAATTCTTCTTTGTGGTTGTCTCACTAGGGTGCAATAATCTCTTATGCAAATTTTGTGTGTGCAAAGTTTAGGGTCCAATCCCTTCATATCATGATAATCCCACGCAAATGCATGTTGGTGGGTCCTTAATAGGTTTTCCAATAGCAATTGTTATTCTTCACTCAGTTTGTTGTTAACATTCAGACATCTTCCTTCTCACACCTACACTTGTGTAGTCAACTCTATCATGGCTGCTTCATTAATGCATGGTACCTTTAGTTCATATGGCAGCATTGTATGGTTCATACCTGTTGTTGTAGGAAGTTCAATTATAGGAAGAGTGGTTGCAGGAAGAGTGGTTGTAGGAAGAACGTCAGAAGGAAAAGTGGCTACAGGAAGAACAGGCAGAAGTGTCCTGACTGGAACAACAAAATGAGAAGATGATGCTTCTTCCACTTCACAATGATTATGAACAATGTTAGCCAATACCTCATCCTCATCTTGAAGTTGCATAAAAGAGCTTTTTGCCTAGCATTATAAGATGCACCACAGAATTGGCTTCCTCGACCTCTTCACCAACATGTGGCCATATGGGATCATTCTCATCATGAGATGGATGAGTAGGTGGATAAAGAACAAACTTTTTGGTTCTCTTCCCATCTGAAATGGTCATGTCACCTGACCGACATCCAATCTATGCATCTATAGTTGCTAACCATGGCCTTCCAAGAATAATGGGATACCCGCCTAGTGTAGCTTTAGGAGAAATATTCATGAAGTATGTTGGGTACTCCCAGGAGTCTAGAACTACCACAATATCCTCCACTATACCATCAAGCTTAATAGTAGAACTATCAGCAAGCTACATGATAGTAGGAGTAGATCTCATGCTTGCAACATTTAGTTGTTGCAAGATGTCCTTGGTCATTACATTGATTGCTGCCCCTAAATCAATCAAAGCATTCTTTATTTGGATCCCATTTATAACAAATGCTACCACAGGACTACTTGGGTCATTGTACTTAGGGATAGTCACTTTTCCAAGCATGATGTCAGCTAGCTGTCCCATCACATGAACTATAGTTAGGTCCTTTTTCCTACCTAGCTTCTTGAGGCACACTTCTTTGATTGCCTTGCCATAGATTGGGACATCCTTTATGGCCTAGAATAGAGGGATTTGGACACATGTATGCTTCAGCTGATCCAAGATGTCAAAAGTGGTATCCTCTTTTTCTTCCTTTTTCTTGGTAACTTCCAATCTCTGACGAAATGGTGGTTCTTGTTCATTATGCCTGGCTAGGACTGGTTTAGGATTTTTAGGTGCACTTGTCTAAATGGGATCACTTAGAGGTTCCTCTTCCTCTTCCATAGGAAGCTCAGTGATAATGGGATTGGAAGGGGTTGGTAAAGTAGTTCCTGAATGCAAGTGGATGTCACTTACACTTATAGCATATGTAGGGAATTGATTTGAATCAACAGAGTATACAGGCTATTGTTGTGGTTTGTTATTTGGATTGGGCATGGGTTGAGCTGGTAGCTAAGTAGGTTTAGTGTTTTTCAACTTGAATTAGTAGGTGGAGGCATTATAGTAGGTTGTTAGGGCTGAGAAGGTGGTTGCATGTAATTGGTTTTCTGGGTAGTCCATTGATGTCCTCCCCTTCATTGATTTGTTTGTTGCAAATTTCCTGGAGGTGGTTGCTAATGCCATTGAAATTGTTGCCACTAGGGTGGAGAGGTTTGGTGATTGGGCCAAACATTTGGAGGGTTACCCCAAGGTTGTGGTGGATATCCTCCATAGCTGGATGGATATGGGGGATACTATTGGTTGCTAGATGAATAGGAATTGAAATATGGCCCAACATAAGAGAGTGGATTTGGTGGCATACCTTTTCTTGGAGCCAAAAGCCTCCTTTGTGCAACATAGTAGACTTGATCTTCTTTAATATGAATTGGCTTGAACTTGGGTGCAATCTGCTTGCCTTAAATATTAGCTACCATCTTACATCTGCAGTCCTTCTTCTTTTGTCTGTAATGGGGGCAATACTCTGCCAACATTGCCCCTGCCTCTTCTTGCTTCTTTTTGGCATGAAGTGTATCTAGCTAAGTAGCTAGATTGTTTATAATGTCTTGCTTGAAGTCTGCTAACAAATGAGTAATCTCCATTCTTGAAACTCCACCGGTAGATGACTTACCCATGGAATATTGGTAAGCTCTCCTTTTCTTTGAAGATTCCCTAGAGTAGTTCTGACATATTTTTTTGATATCTTCCAAAGGAAATTGGGAGATATCTCCTTCTCCCATCAGGTCCAAGGCATCAGTGCAGTTGTCATTGATTCCTCTCAGGAAAAGAAAATTTTGTGAGTCTTCATTGAGTGTATGGTGTGGAGATTTTTGTAGGAAAAATAGAAACCTTGCAATATAATCCTCTAGGCTCTCATCTTCTTTTTGTTGCATCCTGAAAATGTCACCTTCTCTCATATCACTGCCCCTGCAACACTCCTTGTATTTCTCAAGGAATTTTTTCTTCATGTATTCCCAAGTTTCCACTGTATCTCTACCTAGGCTTATGAACCATCTTAATGCTCTTTAGGTGGTGGGAAGCTGGTGAGACAGGGAGGACAGGACTGCTGCAGAGGAACCAAGGCAGGAGGCAGTTCAGTGTGGCATTGGAAGCTGGGAGGAGGATTTGGGGACAGTGCATGGGCTGGGACTGAGGCCGAGGTTCCCTCCGAATGAGGCTGCTAGAGAGCTTGGGACTAGTTAGAATCAAAAATATCAACTCAAAAGAGTCAATGGATCTTCTTCTTCTTCTTCTTATATATCTCTTGGTAGGATTATGATGATATTCTTCGATGGAATAAGTTGTTAGGAAGGCATCTCCCATAATCATCCCTTCTCCTTCCCCTATGCATGCAGTATCAACTCACTACCAGCCAACTCACACAAATAATTGGTAAAGAATAAGGGGGGTCATTACTTCTTAAATGAGGGATATGCTAAGAACAAATTTCAAAAATACTACAGCAAGAAAACTATCAATGACTCCAAATAACTTCCTCATTTGACACCATCCCCGACAATGGTACTAAAAATGTCTACCTCCTACAATGATTTAACAACTAGGCCTTTACAGCCATGATTCAAAGATTGGACATATAACCTGAATAGCTATTTCAATCATCATGAAGGTGCATTTAACTTGTCAACCCAGGGACATGAACTTGAAATGGGTTAGCATAGTATGTGCACTAGGAACCCAAAGTAGTCATTTTCATTCTACAGCTAAGAAAGACACAATGTTGAAAGAAAATTGCTTGGAAAGGAATAAGATAAATTCTAATCATCAATCAACAACTACACCAAGCTGAAATGCATAACAGGAATGAAAATCTAAGCAAACAAACATGACACTACACTTCTGCTTTGGCTATAGGAACAATCACATAATGGAATTCTAGTGGCTGTAGGAACAGTTGATGCTAGATTCTTAACTAACTATTGAACAAAAAGTAAAACTAAACTAATACTAAACTAAAGAATGGATTACTCACCAAGTGGCCCCCCTTGGATAAGTATCATCTAAAACTAATGAGAACTCAAATGCTCAAACTTAGAACTTCATTTGATTCACTAGAATTCATGAGTACAAAAGAGTAGCATAACTGTATTGTTGAAAACTTTAAGAATGCAAGTACAATCTAAAATCGTACAACAACCCAAAAAGGAGCATCTGATCCTTATTTATACTACCAACTACACAGGGCAGTCAACTCCACGAACTGGGAGGACACAATTTAGGGAAAACAGAGAAAATGGGGCGACAGTTACACATGCATGGAATCTGCTCAAACATGCATGTCCAACCACAGATTTAGCACTACAACAATGTGCACATTTTCTCAACATCAATAAAGACCACTACAAGGTGGTTACATTTGGTTTTCATGGGAATCTCTTGTCGTTGACCTCCTTTGACCTTTGAACAATTCCCTTGCTAGAAATTATGGTGCATGCCCAACTAGCAGTGTCTTCCTCAATTTAAAATCCTTAAATTATATCTGTATGGCAATGTTAGTATGCACAATAATTGCATATTTGTAACCACCTTAAAGAAAATTCATTAACCACATGCAAAATTAATATATACAATCCATATAACATTCCATTATCATTAAAGGTTTGTAAAAATAGGATTAAGCCCAATGTCGAAAGTTCTAAGGAAATATCATAAAAGTATTGACACTTAACATCAAATTCCATGGTAACTTCAACAACTAAATCATAAATTCTACCCAAAATGAGACCATAAACTAGACTCATCAAAAGGATTGGTTATTTTACATATAAATATCCTTATAAAGAATCAAATGATAGTAACAAGAGAGATGAGGTTAAAAAGGGTCTTTATTCCAAGGAGAGCAGCGATTCCTCAAAAGATGAGGAGAATGACTCAAATGATGAAACCCTCTTTATGGCCTTTAATATTGTTGAAAAAAAGTATAATGTTGACAAATATAAGGAGTCTAATTCCTTGGGTGATGAAGACAGGTTCTCTTCTGATCTGGATATATAATCAATGGAACCTGAAGGTTGGAACTTCATTCAAATGATTGGAAAATAGGTTTTGAATGACTTGTGAAATTGCAGTGCTTGAGGATAGCTCCAAATCAATTGAAAGGCTTGAAACAAAGGAGGAGAAAGCTTGTACTAAAGACTCTAAGAAGAATGGCTCTAGAGATGAGAAGAATGTTCAAAATGACAAGAAAGAAGATGGATTCATCCCTATCCAAAAAAAAATGATTTAGAAGTCCTCCATCTGTAAGAAAACTACTCCTACCAAGTTCAATCAATCCTTTCAAGGTTACTATTTTTCTTGCAATAAATTTGGGCATAAGGCTATTGATTGTAGAATTCAACAAAGAAGAAATGATATCATTGGTAGAAGATCATTTATGCCTTAAAGAAACAATATTGTCTTATTTTATGGTTATTGCTATGATTGTAACAACTATGGTCACAAGGCTAATGAGTGCGAATTAAAGTGAATAGCAACAACTTTGTTTTAGAGCACAACTTTGTGTGCTACAAATACAATAAGATGGGACACAAGGAAAATTATTGCAGGAGTGGTTATGTAAAGCCACCTATTTAGAATCAGAAAAGGGATGAAACACTCTATTTAGCAAAAGAAGGAAAATGAATTGGAAGATCATGAGAAGAAGGATGATTCCAATCTTGTGCACTTTGCACAAGATTCCAAGTCAAAATGAGATAATGCATTATTTTAGGGGTAGATTTCACTTATATAATCTTTTAGCCCCTTGAGAAGGGAAAAGGTGTTCAAGTCTTTGAATCATGAAAAAAGATTTGAATCAGATCAGTTGGTGTGCAAATTTACTATGCATAAATGAACCTTTGTTGAAGTTTCCAGTGGAAGTAAAAGATGTGTGAAGGTTGGTACACTTTTCTTGATTGATATCATTCTAGTTTTGTGTACCACATGTAGACACTAAAAAATGTCTTGGTCTGCAAACAAAAGTTTTTCTGCATCAATCTCTCTTCTTCCTCCATAATTAAATAATTTTAATTATTTAATTAATTCATTTTCTTATTCTTCTCTCATTAATTAAACAATTAAATATTTATTTAATTACGTCGCTAACATCTTATTTCTTTCTATAATTAAATAAATTCTTATTTATTTAATTATTCATCCTTTGTTATTTGTCTATAGTTAAATAATTATTTTAATTATTTGGATATTTATTTAACATCTTCCTCTATTATTAAATATTTAATCCAATTTAATTATTTAATATCTCTTATTTCATTTCCTTCAAATTTAATTAAATGGTTGCATAATTATTTTAATTAAATTCTCATTTCCCTCTTCTTCCACAAATAAAGAATTAAAATGATTATTTATTCCTACACATCCTCTCCCAAATTAAATAATAATATGATTTAATGGCCAAGATTCCTTCTTTAGTTAAAAATTATTATTTGATGCCTCCACTTTCCCTCCAATTCCTCTTTTGAATATTGACCGTTGATTCTCTTTGGTTGACTTTCAATCTTGACCATCTATCCTTAGTCGTCCCTAGACCACTACTCTATGGTGCATGAAACCTCCACTGTTGATCTTGGCATCTTCTAGACTTTCAATCTCATATGTCCATTTGAAAAGCTTTTCTATAAAAGAAGGTTGTCTCCTTCATTTTGGCCTTACAACCATATTTTCTTTGAATTTCTTGCTATTAGTCATTGTTATTTGCAGGTACTTAGACACACCAAAATCTAAGGGAAATATTGCAATTTGAGAAGAATGGGGGAGAAGCAAGGAAGATAATCAAGTTCAACATGGGGAGTTAGATTAGCTTTATTATTCATTTTTCTTTCCATGTTGATTGTACTTTCTTGTTTTGGATTTGGGTATTCTTGGCTTAGATTTTAGGTAGAGTGGTTGCTACTTGGTCTTACCCTTCTTTATTCATGAATTTTCCCCTTACATTGGTGAACCCGATGTGAACCTAAAAAATTTCACAAAAAATTGTGTTCTTGTTTTCTTTTCTTTTTTTCAAGTTTGTGAGCCATAATCACAACATAGTGAGCCACAATTGTTGGCAAAGTGACGAAATTTTGAATAACTACATATTTGCAAGTTTCTGCAACGCAACTGTCAAAAGCTAGAATGATGCATTTGATGAATAGTGAGTTGCATCCATGAAGCTAACTGTTACAGTCACTAAAGTATAAGCCACAATCACTATTTCCTAAACCATATTTGTGTGACGCATCTATTTAGCAAAATGACACACTTGCCTATTAGGGTAAAAATTTTGATTTCCGAATTTATTTCATCTTTTCTTTTTTTTTCCTTGCAATAGGATAGAGGTTTTTGGTCTGCTAATACTTTGTTTACAGCATGTGGCTTATGTTTGGGAGAAGACATTTTCTTTTGAAACTACTAATCCATATTTTGCAAGGTTTTTGTTTGTCTTCGTTTAAGATTGTGAGATGAGGATCGCCAGGGTGGTTTGATTATGCTTGATCCATGATGAATCGAAGCACAATTTTTCCACTGAACCTCAATGTACCAAACAATATCATTCAAATTGAAAAGTTAAACTAAGCACTTATTGAAACTGAAAATTATATACTATGAAAATAGTTAAATTCCTACTCTAACCCATTTGAAACTTATCTTGTTTTGGAATTGGTGTCATGTTTATGTGGAACAACCACCCTTTTCCAATCCTGTGATTAGTGAACCTGTTTCAATCAATTCTATGGAAGAGAATCAATGAAACCATTGTGATAAATGAATGAAAATATAACTATGCTAAATTAAACATGATGTAAGCTAAGTTAACATAATTTTATGCCAAAAATGAACTAATTATGCAATTGCTAAGCTAATTCTAATCTAAAGATGGAAACCCTAATTCATATACAAACTAAGATGGATGCATGGAATCCATTAATGGATGCTTTAAGCTATTATGCAATTAGAAATAAACTAAAACAAGCTAAAAGTGAGTAAATTGTGAGTGTGGATGCAATTGAATTCAATAGCTCATAATTTTGATATTGAAATATTGATCCATTTGTCTCCAAATAGTGCTTTATTTATACTCGAGCAAATAAAAAATGGAGGGTTGAGATCAAAAAGATCAATCAATGGTCAAAGATGAAAGGAAGAAGAAGCATGGATCATGGATTCTCATCAACAGACGAGAATGCATGATGGGATTTAATCAAGGGCTCACATTTGCTTCAAACAAACACACTTTTGACCTACTCACATAGGTCAAAGGTGACTTGTTCAAAAGGTTAAAGGTTAAAACTTGCTCAAGAATCCAAGTGAAAATATCCCTTTTTTAAATGATGGAGGAATAAGAATATTCCTTGGAATATTCATTTGGGTGAGGATAAAAGGCATTTTACAAATTAAAAGAAATTCTTAATTGTGCAAAAAGGGGATAAGGAATATTCCCCTTTTAGAGAAAAATTAGTTGAATTGCTAATTAAACAAGGTTTAATCATGCAATTAGGGGATTTGGAGGAATTAAAGTGATATTTATTAAATTAAATAATTTAATAAATTGGGGAAGAGATGAAATGATATTTAATTAAATAAGATGACTTAGGGAATTGAATTAAATGTTTTGATTTATTTAATTTAATGAGATGAACTGTTAGCATGAAGGGGGAGTTAATTAACCTAAATTGATGAATTAGATTAATGGAAAAAAATGATGCCATTAATTAAATTAGCTAGGTTAATTTAATTAATTAAGCGAAAAGAGGATGGGTTTAAAGAGGAAATGATGTTAGTAAACCTGTTTAAAGTGCATGATATCGTTTAGGACATTTTTCAGTGTCTACAAAGATAGGAACATTTTGGATTTTTGGGCCTAAAATAAATCAATGTGTTTTGTTAATTAGGCACATTTCCTTTTCAATTAAAAAGAACTACAATGATGAATTAGATTAATGGAAAAAAATGATGCCATTAATTAAATTAGCTAGGTTAATTTAATTAATTAAGCGAAAAGAGGATGGGTTTAAAGAGGAAATGATGTTAGTAAACCTGTTTAAATTGCATGATATCGTTTAGGACATTTTTTAGTGTCTACAAAGATAGGAACATTTTTGGATTTTTGGGCCTAAAATAAATCAATGTATTTTTTTTAATTAGGTACATTTCCTTTTCAGTTAAAAAGAACTACAATCTTCACATTTCATTTTGGGTTAAAAAGAAATACAATCCTCACATTTCATTTTGGGTTTAAAACAAACAACTTGAATTTTGTTTTGTCTTTCATGCTAATTAGGCACATTTTGATTTGCGCTTAAAATTAAGTAGTCTTTCATATTTGGTGCGCTTGCACAAATATTGTATTGTAGAACCCATAGGGTGTAGTGAAAGTATCATCTTCCCTTGCAATTTTGTGATCTTGGGTGTAAGAAAAATCACTACATCTTATTTTTCTTTTGTAGAAGGCCCTACCATTTGAGACATATCTTGACGAAGAACTCATTGGTGACCAAAGAAATTTTTCCCTTGGGCTGCTATATAAAAGGGATAAAATGAAAGTCAAGTCCTAACTAGCATTAGCGTTTACCATACAGTTCCAAACTAAAAGGAGAGTGCTCATGTTTATGTGTGGTATTTTAATGTATCCTAGTAGGGTTGGTTAAGGCCTTAAGTGGCTTGTTGGATGCTTGCAAGGCGTCAGTCCCCCAAGTTGTAACTAGACACCTTTACTAGTAGCCACCCTTTTGATTGAGATTATTTCATGCCACTTTTAGTGTAGGGGATACGCATTGTGCCCCGAAGTGACTCACCATGAGGCTCCCTTGAGATGAGACAAAAATCATCGACTTAGTATAAGCTACTTCTTTACTTGTAGCTATCTAGGGAGAGGGTGATTGTTTCATCATTCCAGTCTTGGAGGCCCCTAGCTATCCTCTCTCATAAAGACAAGAGTGAATACACCCCTTAAAGGTATCCCTACACTTGTGTCAAAGGATATTCCAAGTTGTGGGCTTGAAAGTGCTACCATTGGCCATTTAACTTAGGGATAAGAAGTGCTTTATGTGTTTTTAATTGTGTTGTACTAGTGGAAATTGGGGTGAATAACCCTCAAACATACACATATTCATATAGGGATTTGACCAGTCAACAACCAAAAATATGCTTTTAGAGTGTTTTTTTGTTTGTAATCACATTTTAAAAATTCCCAAAAACAAAAATCATTCAAAAAAATTATATTTTAGGCAAACAAATTATGCACTGCAACTGTCAGACAATGAACTACAATTGTTAAACTATGAACCACAACTATGAAACATAACTGTGAAATTTTGCACCACATCTGTGAGATAATGAGCAAAAACTATTGGAACATAATATTTTAGAGAAATATTTGTCCAATCTCAATCCTCACCACATTCTGATATTGACCTTACATTTTGATTACAAACTTGCTTAGTTTAACTAGTCTATTTTACCACATTCATGGGTAAACCCACAAAACTAGTTTACAATTCCATTGAGGAAGGAAAAATGCATTTTTGGATGGAAAACACTTTAGGGGGTTTGCTAGAACTAGGATGGTTCACTAGAACCCCCTAAAGGATTCGATAGAATTAGGGGATTCACTAGAACCAAGGGTTTTGAGCGAACCCCCCTTTAATGGGTTTATTTTTTAATTGCATTAAAGGGGGGTTCACTAGAACCCCTCTTTTCCCATATTCTCCCCCTCTGGCACCAAAAATCTCTAGAATTTTTCCCTTCAAAGATCAAGTTGAGGATGAAAATGGAGGAGGCTTCATAGACCCAACTAGATGATGGTAGTCCTCAGAATGAGCTATCCAAAAAATATAATTTTAAGATGTTTTGGTTTTATTATGTTTTTTTTTTGTTTGATTAAACATAGGGTTTTCACCAAAAATCAAGCTTTTTATTTTGCACATGTGGAAAAATAGTAGTTATCAAAATAAAATTTTGAAAAATATGTGGAGGC
>VDFB02291732.1:43773-87178 GCA_007258455.2 Sequoia sempervirens
CTTTGTTTCCTTAAGTGTGAAATGGGTACATTGAAGAGGTCTTAAAGGAGAATTATCATATCTTTAATCAAATGGTATGCTACCTTGAGCATAACTCCCCAAGGAAACATGCCATCCTTGGATTGTTGACATGAAACAACCAATCAAAATTTAGTTTCTCTCTCTCATATTAATATATATTACTATTATATTAAATATATACTATATTAATTATATTTTGTATTATATAAAAATATACTTATTATTAATTATTAATTATAATAATTTTATATGTATTTAATAATTTTGTTAAAGAATATAATAAATAATTATAATAAGTTGAATAATTATATTATTTATTATGTAAAATATAGCTAATATATACTTAACTATCTTGTAGAATATTAAAACCTAGCTAAATGGTGCCAAAATTTTCAACTTAATTAACATACTGTAAAAACTAACGAAACCAAGTTGTAGCTCGTTAAATTGGAGAAGTGAAAGATCAATACTAGCATCGAGGAAGAGTTTGGAGTAGTGAAAACAAGGTCAATGCTAGTGCCGAGGAAGAGTTTGGAGGAGTGAAAAGAAGGTCAATACCAGTGCCGAGGAAGAGTTTGGAGTTAAAACAAGGTCAATACCAATGCTGACGAAGAGTTTGGAGGAGTGAAAACAAGGTCAATATTAGCGCCAAGGAAGAGTTTGGAGGAGTGAAAAGAAGGTCAATACCAGCACCAAGGACGAGGTTGAGGGCACTCATGAAAAATTGACGACCAAGGGGCAATGAGTACTGTAATTTTGGCACCCCCATTCTCTTTAACCTTCAATTTTCATGCCTACTTTCCAAAGATCTTCTCATACATTGGCACCCCTATTCTCGTAAAATGGTATAAGAGAAGACAAAAAAAATAAAATAGCTTATACATAACATATCCACCTACAATCCCATTCAAGCATTTTAATTAATTACTTGAATTAAACCTAAAACAAGAATCATACACACCACAACAGTGAGATGAACGAAACAACCCTTGACATTTTATTCAAAATTCATATATGCTTGTACAATGGAGAGACATGAGTTTGAATTAATCATATCAATTCAAATGCCAGTACTGTCATAAAACATCAAATCCCATGAATTCAAAACCTACTATAGAATGACTTAAAACCTAAATTGCATTTTCCCTAAAACCATCAGACTTTACAATTTGCTCTGCAACTTCATCTAGACTCAACAAAAAATATCTAACTTGCTAACCTATACTTTTGGCCTTGAAATCCTTCTTATAGAAAAAGGAGGAGTAAACAAGCATCGGGCTAGAAAGCACACATGTCACCAGCCAATTGGACGTAGTCTTCATCGGGTTGGCCAATCAAAATTGATCACCTCATTCACCTTGACCTTTATAAGGTTTGTAGTTAATTTACTTACAGTTCCTTCTCTTTCAAAGACTCCAAGAATGAGCTAGTGCTAATGATTTTGTCCATATAGCTCACCAACAAATCATAATCTAAGTTACCCTATTTTTTCGGTTTGTGAAACATGATATAAAGTGGCTCTTACACTTTTTGTGATTCTTGTATCTTGGCCAGAAGCCCGCGTGGAATCTTGTTATGGTATAGGATGAAAAGAATAGGGCATAGGATGAAAATAAAGAAGGTATAGCTATTGTCTTCAATAGTTTGTGAAGAAAAGCATGTGAAATGGGAGAGGTTCAAGCCTAGGTTTTAGCAAGTATGTATGGGAGATCTAATTTTATGAATTTTTTATCGTAATGAGACCTAATGGAGTTGTTTTGAACCAACTGAATATAAATGAAGTACACACACACACACATATATGTATGTATATGCACTAAATGTAAATGTAAATGCAATTCTTTGGATGCTCTCCTAGAACAATAAATGCAGCATATCCATTAAAGAAATCTATATCTATGTATATAAATGTGTATTTCTAAATGCAAGTGTAAATGCAAAGAGCATATGGTTTTGTAGTGTTATAGATACAACATATCCATAAATTAATGTAATTAAAATTCTAAAGTCTTCAACACATATTATATGAAATTGATCAAACTATTAAACTACATGAGAAATAAATGAAAACAGTAAATGCATATGTATGTGTATTTGTAAATGTAGGTGTAAAATAAATAAGAATAATGAGAATTATAAAAGAATATAAGGAAAGGTCTCCTCCCTTCTTGGTAGTGATAACCTCCTTCACACACAACCCTTAAAAATTATGAATAGAGGAATATAATCTTTGAAGAACTCAAAGTTTATTCTCTCCTACCTGATGCAATTAGTAATTTTATCCTTACAAACATTTATAGTGATTACTAGAGGCATATAGACCAATTCTTCATAATAGAAGAATTTGATCATACTTTTCCAATGATGGCATTATGAGAAAACCTTAGGTTAAATGAATAATTCCTAGATAAGTTCTTTAAATCATGTCCAACTGTATAAGAGAAGACCACTACTATGTGTACCTAGATACCATGGAGAAAGGCTAGTCTTTGGGGTCTTTCATCAATCATCCTACCTTAAAACATACCAAAAATCTCCTAGCAATTAGACATAGGAAGATTTAATATGACCTAAAAAGAATTTATTGCCAAAGTGTAAACTTATGATGACTTAGCCGGGCCTAGTACACACTCCCTCCCCGTTAACCACTTAGACATATGTAAATTAAATGTAAATTTGCTGCTATTTTTAGTCATGTAGGTGTCCAATAAACCACTTGGTGGTGTCTCCCTTCAAGTTTATTTACTTGAACGAAGAGAAAAATTCCTTTGATTACAATTAGAGAATACATTTGAGGCCTTGGTTGTGTAACTGGTAGACCATAGTCACATTTAACACTTGTTACAAAGCTTGGGAGTTAAAACGTTAAGTAGATTTGATTTGTGATGGACACATTTGGATGGTAGTAACAATAGCTTACAATCTATCAAGACTTGATTACCTTATAACCTTGAAATTCTAGCGATGAAATGATAGATTAATCATAATATCACCTTGGGATCACATCACCATGAAAGAACTTCATCCAACATCCTTATGAGTGCAGGTACCACCAAATAGGTATTTGTCAAATCTGTCTTCCTCGAGCGAGGGAAATTCAGGAAGAGAAGAGGAAAGAGAGACATGTAGTATGTCTAAAAGAGGGAGATCAACTAGAGGTCAAAAGATTAGAAGAAAATTTTGTAAACACATGGAATTTTTTCTTGCTGATGGGGGGTCATGTTCTTATGATGATGAGAGCATATGCGATGTTGAGGTGCCCTTGAGGTAAAAACATCTACGGAAACAATGGGTACCCAAGGAACTTCCTCCAATAAACACCAATTTTTGTGTCAATGAGAGGATATATCACATAGCACCATCGTCATTACATGGTTTGGGCCTATTTTACATGGACAGTATAAAGGTCTATTACGACAAAGTTACTAAATTGATGGAGTATGTTGGACCCTGTTACACTGTGCGATTACAGATTGGGTTACAGCTAGTTGATGTGCACAAAGTATGTGTAGGAATGCACTGTCAGAAAATTATATACAACTAAAAGATAAGGATCAAAATAAAGGAGTGGCTATGTACATTGATGGAAGGACAATAGAATCAGGGAATATTGTAGGGTTTATAAACAATACATGACTTGGGTCAACAAATAAGCAACCCAATTGCATATTCGAGGCGCGCGAGGGAAATTGTGTATTTGTATGTGTGATAAAATCAATAACTGTAGGGGAAGAGTTGCTAATCGATTACAATTTGAATCGCTTAGTTACAAACACAGTTACTATGGGGGTGATACGTACTATGTACCATTTTACCCAACCTCCAATTAATGACTCCAATATACCATTTTATTCTTATGTTTTTTCATAAGTCTATTGGTTTCATTTTGGTAATGTTTTTTTATATTTAATTTTTGTCACAGGGGGCTATTGATCGTACGAAGAAGGCTCTAGCCCAGAGCACAAATCGTGATGTATCTTTAGGTGCTTCTACCTGACAGGTTTACCTCATTGTAATTGTACAAATTAGATATGAGCAAAATGTTTTATTATTATGTTTTTTTCATAAGTTTTTTGGGTTAATTTCGATAATGTTTTTAATATTTTTTTTGCAATTGATTGATCGGGGAAAGGCACTAGTAGTAGAGGAGAGCATCCATAGTGAGGTGCAATCAATATTTTGTGATGATGACCTTGCTTATTCAACAAACCCTTTCGATACAATAAAGAGGCTCATGAAAAAATGCAATGAAGAAATGAATAAGTTGATGTTCAAAATGCCTCAAACAGATGAGATAAGAGAGAGGGTTAAATTATTGACAGAGAGATTAAAAAACTTGCAAGTAAGTTGTCATGAGGTCTTTAATTATAACATAAGTTCATTCATGGTTTTATATTTTGTACTCTTTTGTCATGAACTAAAATGTGTTTTTTTTACAGGGTTATTTGCCTCCTCATGATGCTCTTGGCCATGATCAGGGTACTGCAAGTGCTTCCCGAGGAGTAAGGGTTGGTACAAGTGTCCATCCTGATCTTCCTACGCATACATCACATTATCTAACCCCATCATCCGTGCCTATATTGTCATTTGAAATGTTGGCAACACATACCATGCAAGAATCTGTTAATGCACCCTCTGGCAGTGAACACATACCAGAACATGCATCAAGACATGTACTTGGGGATGCAGAGGCCACTAGTACTGGTGATGTTTTAGCAACATTTCTTGGATCTTCCCATATTACTAGTACATGAACATTGCTGGTCACACTTGTGGTGACCGAGGATCTCGTTCCCATAAAGATAGAGAAGGTCCCAGGTACTTTAAAATGTTTTAATTATTATTCTATATAATCCAATTGAAATTTACTTATTGATCGCTCTTTTTAGACTATTGATCCCATGATCATTTTGCAGGAAATAATGTTTTTTATAAACATCTAAGTGATATTACATTGGAGCTCTTGGGGCCCACCATACGTACACGTTGGAATGCCCAAAATGAAGATTTAAAATATGAGCTCATTAACCGTTTAGTTGTGTTGTTCGGTGATAAAACATTCAACCGAACCAAGGTCTTTAAGAAAGCTGGTACCTATCTAAAGTATGCGAGGGACCAATATAGGTCACATTTAGAGAAGAACAAAAAGTATGAGCATCCCCCCATGATTTCAGAGAGGGAGTGTAAGGACTTGGTGTCCGATGGAAAGGAGAAGGCTTAAAAGAAAAAAGGAAAGACACCACCGGGCCAAGGAAGGTATGTGATATAGAAGCATTAATTTGCAAAAAATCCTGATTAATCGTGATTTTTTAAAAAAACTACAGGCTGGACGATTTTTTCCCTGATTTTTTGAAAAAATATTGACTTTTTGGTCAATGATTTTTTTCCGTTTCAAATTGCAAAATCACCAAAAAAATGTGTTTAAAATCTACAAAAAAAAGTGAATAAAATTGAGTTGATTTTCGCACAAAAAAACCATGAGACCATGGCTTATTGCTTACTATTATGCTTTGATAGATTTTTTCCAAGCATCCATAGCTTGTTTGAAAGCACCTGTTTTAGGCTTTTAGCCATAGCAACAAGGCAATGAACTGTTTGATAAAATGCTTTGGTAGACATGTATGAAAAATGTGGTAGCATAGACAAGGCAGTGAACTGCTTGAAAAAAATGTCTCAAAGAAATGTAGTCTCATGGTGATGGAATGCCATGACGAATGCCATGACAAGAAAACTGCTATGGATTGTCATGGCATTCCATCACTGTGAGACTGCATTTCTTTGAGGCATTTTTTAAAGTTCAAACATTTCTCTGCCTTGTCTATGTTATTGCTTACTATTATGCTTTGGTAGATTTTTCCAAGCATCCATAGCTTGTTAACACATTTTAGGTTTTACTTTTTATGCCATAAGGAAGGTGTTGGTTGTTTGATAAAATGCTTTGGTAGACATGTATGAAAATGTGTTAGCATAGAAAAGGTAGTGAACTATTTGAAAAAATGCTTAAAAAGCTGTGGTCTCATGGTGATGGAATGCCATAGCAGATGCCATGACAAGCAAATTGCTATGGATTGTGTAATTCCATCACCATGAGACCACATTTCTTGAGGCATTTTTGAAACAGTTCCTTTATACAATCTATCTTATTGCTTCTACTATTATGCTTTGATAGATTTTTTCCAAGCATCCATAGCTTGTTTGAGCACCTATTTTAGGCTTTTAGCCATAGTAGCAAGGCAAAGAACTGTTTGATAAAATGCTTTGGTAGACATGTATGAAAAATGTGGTAGCATAGACAACTGTCACCATCTGATATTTATGTAGTTGTAGTATATTTTGTGCAATGTAATTAGCGATATGAATATAACCAACAAAAATCTATTTTCTATAATTCATGGATTGAACTTTGTATTTTATTTGCTCTCAATGTCTGTATGCTATGGAAATGCTATTAAATTTTTTCAAAAGTAGTATGCTATGTGTGATACTATCAACAATGTAATTATATATGATTACTCTTTCTTTTTACATAATCTAATGTATTTCAAACTTTTCATAGGCTGGCCGACACATCGAAGGCAACAAAGGAAAGACTAGAAAAGCATGGGCAACACAAACTTGGCTCTGGTGGTTATATGAAATTAGCGCATGAATTGTAAGTATCAATAAATGAAATATTGCATCCAAATTATAATAAATTGAAAACAATTTTGGTTTTATCACACCATAGAAGCAAAATTCACGATCTTCTAAAAAAATGTAGAGCTATGAATTCAACAAAGTTCCCACAGAAGAGGACCTGACGATTGCCTTCCAGCAAGGCTATGGAGCCATGGCTGAATGCCTAAGAGTCTTGACTGGAAAACACAATCTTCCATTGCATCTGACACGTAGGTAAATAAAATCAATAAAGTTTATTTAAAATTGAATACTTGTGCAATCTATTCAATATTAATTTCCACCATAAAGTAATTACATGCCTATTTGTTTTAAACATTCAAGCAATGATAATACTGCACATGACATTGGAATGCAACCTAGTGAGGGTGGAGTAGAACATGTAGATGAAGGTCATGGTGTGCATCCCGGTACTTTAGAGCATGTAGAGCATGATCAACATGTTAAGCATGATCAGGCTAGAGAGTATCAAGAATATGATGTGGCCCCATCAGGTAAAGAGGACCACTCTAAAGTTATTTTAACATATTTAATTGCAATTGGTGTATTAGTTAATGTAACCTTTCGTGTTTCAACTTTAGAGCATGTAGAGCGTGATCAATGTGTTGAGCATGATCAGGCTAGAGAAGATTAGGAACATGATGTGGCCCCATTAGGTAAATAGGACCACCCTCATGTTCTCTTAAACATATTTAATTTCAATTGGTGCATTAATTAATGTAACCTTTCGTGTTTCAACTGCAGATCAGGATTTAGAGGGTGTTCAACATGTTGAGCATGAGTCTATAACAAAAGTTCAGGAACATGATGTGGACCCATCAGGTAAAGAGAACCACTCTAATGTTCTTTTAATTAATGAAATACTTGTAACAATAATAATAAAACATATTAGTTTAACATTTCTTTCTTATTGCAGATCCCCTTGTAGCGGTCCACGCATGAGCAGATGACTAGGATACATTAAGATCATGAGCAGAGGGCATAACAACTAAAGGGGGGATAGATATTGATTTAGAAAATGATACTCCACTTCAGCTTTATGTAGCTTTCAAAAAGAAAAAGAAAAAAAAGTGATTGTAATCATATCATGACAACCATATTTTTGATAATATGTACAAACTAAAAGAATGAATATTATATGTTAATGAATGAATGTGAATATGTTAATTAATGAGTGTTATATGTTAATGAATGAATGCTATATGTTATTAATGGATGAATGAATGATTAATGTTATATGATTGGGTATGGGGAATTGAGAGTGATGTGAGGGGGGGAGGGGCCAAATGAGCTTCCCCCATCATGTGGTTGGCCCTGTTAAGTAGAGAATATTAAACTATTCTCAAAACAAAGAGAAGCTCAATAAGGTAATGCACTTTTCAATATAACAAATGCATTGTTTGAAGCATCAAACCAGTATACAATCTGTATGTATGATCAGTCATCAGTCTTCGCAATGGTACATTTCCATAAATATTTTTTTTTCAAAAAAAAATTGATGCTTCATCGCAATTTCGATGACAACCACCGACGAATCAAAAGAAAGGCTTGATGAAGTTGCTATAGCTGCGATGAAGGTTTTGTCGTAACACCTTGCCCCTTTCGTTGCAATTTTGACCAATTTTTGGCGTTGTTCCCACACTACTCCTTGCCCATTTCATTGCAATGTCGACAAAATTTTGGCGTTGTTTCCATGCTACTCCTTGCCCATTTCATCACAATGTCAATGAACTTTTGGCGTTGTTTCCACGCTACTCCTTTCCCATTTTTTCATACTTACGATGAACTTTTGGTGTTCCTCCAATGCTACTCCTTGCCCATTTCATCACAAAGTCGATGAACTCTTGGTGTTGTTTTGACGCTACTCCTTTCCCATTACATCAAAATGGTGATGAACGTCTGTTGTTGTTTCGACGCTACTGCTTGCCCATTTCGTCGAACTGGCGACGAACTTCTGGAGTAATTCGTCGGTGGATACACAAAGTTTTCGTCGATATTTTGATGAAAGTCCGAGATTTCATGATGCCATTGACCGACGATTCTTCACCTTTATTTCTACATTTAAATCATCATCGGCCTTTCAACGAAAAAATAGCGACACAAAGATTTTCGCCATTTCGTCTCTCTTCCGACAAAGATTTGTCGAACGACCGATGAACGGCCATCAGAAAATGGTGTCAAATTCAATAGTGCATTGATTAAGGGTGTATTATTTTGTGTTCCAAATGGATTTGTAAATTTCACACCCATGGGATTGGAAGATGAACTACCAAATGTGAATGTCGATCCTTGGGACATAGTATGTGTTCTCTTAGCTCCAAATATTGGTGGATTAGGAATGTGTATAGTTGTTACAATGTGTATTGTGGCCCCAAGGGGTAGGCTAGTGAACATTTGTTGTGAAATGGGAATGTGAATGTGTATTGACTTGGACCTTGAGTTTGTGATTGTGTTACTCCCTCTACAATTGCGGAAGTGTCAAAGTCAAAGAGGAGTTTAGCACCTTTCTTAGCAAGTGTGAGAAAGAATTTTTTTGGGTCTGCACTAACAAGATCATACACAATTCATATTATTCTTGGATCTTCGGTGGCATGTTCATTTTCTTCAGGGGTCAAACATCTATTGAAATCAGCATTTGAATGTGATATTAGCAAATGGATTTGATGTTTCCCTTTGTGGTGTTTGAAGCGGATTTGAATTTGACCCAAGGTTTGTTTCACTTGTGGGACTAAAGAGGGGATCACTTGAAGAGTCCATATCCTTTATTTTTCCTCGTGACCTTGTTTGAACCATATAAGACTTGTAACCTAAGGATTGATAATGCAAAGGTGATAATGCAAGATGAGTATGAGACTAAGCTATATATATATTTTTTGGATTTTTGAAGATATAAGGATGTCAAATGTTAATGCACCTAAGACTAAGGGTTTGAAATACAATGATGATAATGAACCTATGACCAAAGGATTTGATGTGCAATGAGACCAAATGAGATTATGACTAAGGTTTTGATATGCCACTAAGATTAAGGTATGCCACATGAAACTAAGGACATGCACTTTGGATCTAAGATAAAGGATGCTAACCAAGATATGGTAGACTAAGGTAACCAATTAGAATGTCAAGAATTTAGAAGATGAATGCTGAAATGGATTGATGATTTGACAGGGTGAGTCTAAAATAAGACATAAGTTTGAGACCCAATGATGATTGACAATTGATTGATAGAAAGGTAAGGTCAATAATACTCTAGAAATGTAACCAGGGACTAATCAGAGGTGTGGTAGGCCTCCTAATTTGAAATCTAAAGGGTGCATAAAGCTAAGGATGATCTAAGACCAACTAGACAATGCAAGGTAGGCAATGAAATCTAGCTAAGTAAACCTAGATGAGGGTGATCCCACAATACCGGTTTACAATTTTTGGCCAAACTGGACACTAAACTAATTTTTTCTAACTAAATCTTCACTTTGAGCACCTATAGTGGCTAAACCATGAGGAATTTGAAGATGATGCAAACTAGTGATTTGTGACATTTTTTCTATAAATTTTAAATATATATTTTTTAAATTTTTTGGAATCAGATTGCACTTATTTTTCTATCTCCTTCAAACACTAGTTTTTTACAGTAAACACCATTTTTTAAGGAGTGATGCTCACTGTATGCAACATAACTTTTTTTCCATGAAGGATAAAATTATAATTTTTTCAAATTTATATTTGTAACTACAATATCTAGCACTTTCATTTGGTTTCATAGTGTTTTATTGAATATTTTTCTTTAATCAAGTTTTGCAGTCAAACCAATTACAATTCAAACATAGGTAGATTGTATACAACATAACTTTTTTTGTATGTATCAAAATTCAATTTTTTTGACTGGATCAAGTACATCAATACCTAGCCTCCACATATTTTTCAAAATTTTATTTTGATAACTACTATTTTTCCACATGTGCAAAATAAAAAGCTTGATTTTTGGTGAAAACCCTATGTTTAATCAAACAAAAAAAAAACATAATAAAACCAAAACATCTTAAAATTATATTTTTTGGATAGCTCATTCTGAGGACTACCATCATCTAGTTGGGTCTATGAAGCCTCCTCCATTTTCATCCTCAACTTGATCTTTGAAGGGAAAAATTCTAGAGATTTTTGGTGCCAGAGGGGGAGAATATGGGAAAAGAGGGGTTCTAGTGAACCCCCCTTTAATGCAATTAAAAAATAAACCCATTAAAGGGGGGTTCGCTCAAAACCCTTGGTTCTAGTGAATCCCCTAATTCTATCGAATCCTTTAGGGGGTTCTAGTGAACCATCCTAGTTCTAGCAAACCCCCTAAAGTGTTTTCCATCCAAAAATGCATTTTTCCTTCCTCAATGGAATTGTAAACTAGTTTTGTGGGTTTACCCATGAATGTGGTAAAATAGACTAGTTAAACTAAGCAAGTTTGTAATCAAAATGTAAGGTCAATATCAGAATGTGGTGAGGATTGAGATTGGACAAATATTTCTCTAAAATATTATGCTCCAATAGTTTTTGCTCATTATCTCACAGATGTGGTGCAAAATTTCACAGTTATGTTTCATAGTTGTGGTTCATAGTTTAACAATTGTAGTTCATTGTCTGACAGTTGCAGTGCATAATTTGTTTGCCTAAAATATAATTTTTTTGAATGATTTTTGTTTTTGGGAATTTTTAAAATGTGATTACAAACAAAAAAACACTCTAAAAGCATATTTTTGGTTGTTGACTGGTCAAATCCCTATATGAATATGTGTATGTTTGAGGGTTATTCACCCCACTTTCCACTAGTACAACACAATTAAAAACACATAAAGCACTTCTTATCCCTAAGTTAAATGGCCAATGGTAGCACTTTCAAGCCCACAACTTGGAATATCCTTTGACACAAGTGTAGGGATACCTTTAAGGGGTGTATTCACTCTTGTCTTTATGAGAGAGGATAGCTAGGGGCCTCCAAGACTGGAATGATGAAACAATCACCCTCTCCCTAGATAGCTACAAGTAAAGAAGTAGCTTATACTAAGTCGATGATTTTTGTCTCATCTCAAGGGAGCCTCATGGTGAGTCACTTCGGGGCACAATGCGTATCCCCTACACTAAAAGTGGCATGAAATAATCTCAATCAAAAGGGTGGCTACTAGTAAAGGTGTCTAGTTACAACTTGGGGGACTGACGCCTTGCAAGCATCCAACAAGCCACTTAAGGCCTTAACCAACCCTACTAGGATACATTAAAATACCACACATAAACATGAGCACTCTCCTTTTAGTTTGGAACTGTATGGTAAACGCTAATGCTAGTTAGGACTTGACTTTCATTTTATCCCTTTTATATAGCAGCCCAAGGGAAAAATTTCTTTGGTCACCAATGAGTTCTTCGTCAAGATATGTCTCAAATGGTAGGGCCTTCTACAAAAGAAAAATAAGATGTAGTGATTTTTCTTACACCCAAGATCACAAAATTGCAAGGGAAGATGATACTTTCACTACACCCTATGGGTTCTACAATACAATATTTGTGCAAGCGCACCAAATATGAAAGACTACTTAATTTTAAGCGCAAATCAAAATGTGCCTAATTAGCATGAAAGACAAAACAAAATTCAAGTTGTTTGTTTTAAACCCAAAATGAAATGTGAGGATTGTATTTCTTTTTAACCCAAAATGAAATGTGAAGATTGTAGTTCTTTTTAACTGAAAAGGAAATGTACCTAATTAAAAAAAATACATTGATTTATTTTAGGCCCAAAAATCCAAAATGTTCCTATCTTTGTAGACACTAAAAAATGTCCTAAACAATATCATGCACTTTAAACAGGTTTACTAACATCATTTCCTCTTTAAACCCATCCTCTTTTCGCTTAATTAATTAAATTAACCTAGCTAATTTAATTAATGGCATCATTTTTTTCCATTAATCTAATTCATCATTGTAGTTCTTTTTAATTGAAAAGGAAATGTGCCTAATTAACAAAACACATTGATTTATTTTAGGCCCAAAAATCCAAAATGTTCCTATCTTTGTAGACACTGAAAAATGTCCTAAACGATATCATGCACTTTAAACAGGTTTACTAACATCATTTCCTCTTTAAACCCATCCTCTTTTCGCTTAATTAATTAAATTAACCTAGCTAATTTAATTAATGGCATCATTTTTTTCCATTAATCTAATTCATCAATTTAGGTTAATTAACTCCCCCTTCATGCTAACAGTTCATCTCATTAAATTAAATAAATCAAAACATTTAATTCAATTCCCTAAGTCATCTTATTTAATTAAATATCATTTCATCTCTTCCCCAATTTATTAAATTATTTAATTTAATAAATATCACTTTAATTCCTCCAAATCCCCTAATTGCATGATTAAACCTTGTTTAATTAGCAATTCAACTAATTTTTCTCTAAAAGGGGAATATTCCTTATCCCCTTTTTGCACAATTAAGAATTTCTTTTAATTTGTAAAATGCCTTTTATCCTCACCCAAATGAATATTCCAAGGAATATTCTTATTCCTCCATCATTTAAAAAAGGGATATTTTCACTTGGATTCTTGAGCAAGTTTTAACCTTTAACCTTTTGAACAAGTCACCTTTGACCTATGTGAGTAGGTCAAAAGTGTGTTTGTTTGAAGCAAATGTGAGCCCTTGATTAAATCCCATCATGCATTCTCGTCTGTTGATGAGAATCCATGATCCATGCCTCTTCTTCCTTTCATCTTTGACCATTGATTGATCTTTTTGATCTCAACCCTCCATTTTTCATTTGCTCGAGCCTATAAATAAAGCACTATTTGGAGACAAATGGATCAATATTTCAATATCAAAATTATGAGCTATTGAATTCACTTGCATCCACATTCACAATTTACTCACTTTTAGCTTGTTTTAGTTTATTTCTAATTGCATAATAGCTTAAAGCATCCATTAATGGATTCCATGCATCCATCTTAGTTTGTATATGAATTAGGGTTTCCATCTTTAGATTAGAATTAGCTTAGCAATTGCATAATTAGTTCATTTTTGGCATAAAATTATGTTAACTTACCTTACATCATGTTTAATTTAGCATAATTATATTTTCATTCATTTATCACAATGGTTTCATTGATTCTCTTCCATAGAATTGATTGAAACAGGTTCACTAATCATAGGATTGGAAAAGGGTCGTTGTTCCACATAAACATGACACCAATTCCAAAACAAGATAAGTTTCAAATGGGTTAGAGTAGGAATTTAACTATTTTCATAGTATATAATTTTCAGTTTCAATAAATGCTTAGTTTAACTTTTCAATTTGAATGATATTGTTTGGTACATTGAGGTTCAGTGGAAAAATTGTGCTTCGATTCATCATGGATCAAGCATAATCAAACCACCCTGGCGATCCTCATCTCACAATCTTAAACGAAGACAAACAAAAACCTTGCAAAATATGGATTAGTAGTTTCAAAAGAAAATGTCTTCTCCCAAACATAAGCCACATGCTGCAAACAAAGTATTAGCAGACCAAAAACCTCTATCCTAATGCAAGGAAAAAAAAGAAAAGATGAAATAAATTCGGAAATCAAAATTTTTACCCTAATAGGCAAGTGTGTCATTTTGCTAAATAGATGCGTCACACAAATATGGTTTAGGAAATAGTGATTGTGGCTTATGCTTTAGTGACTGCAACAGTTAGCTTCATGGATGCAACTCACTGTTCATCAAATGCATCATTCTAGCTTTTGACAGTTGCGTTGCAGAAACTTGCAAATATGTAGTTATTCAAAATTTCGTCACTTTGCCAACAATTGTGGCTCACTATGTTGTGATTATGGCTCACAAACTTGAAAAAAAGAAAAGAAAACAAGAACACAATTTTTTGTGAAATTTTTTAGGTTCACATCGGGTTCACCAATGTAAGGGGAAAATTCATGAATAAAGAAGGGTAAGACCAAGTAGCAACCACTCTACCTAAAATCTAAGCCAAGAATACCCAAATCCAAAACAAGAAAGTACAATCAACATGAAAAGAAAAATGAATAATAAAGCTAATCTAACTCCCCATGTTGAACTTGATTATCTTCCTTGCTTCTCCCCCATTCTTCTCAAATTGCAATATTTCCCTTAGATTTTGGTGTGTCTAAGTACCTGCAAATAACAATGACTAATAGCAAGAAATTCAAAGAAAATATGGTTGTAAGGCCAAAATGAAGGAGACAACCTTCTTTTATAGAAAAGCTTTTCAAATGGACATATGAGATTGAAAGTCTAGAAGATGCCAAGATCAACAGTGGAGGTTTCATGCACCATAGAGTAGTGGTCTAGGGACGACTAAGGATAGATGGTCAAGATTGAAAGTCGACCAAAGAGAATCAACGGTCAATATTCAAAAGAGGAATTGGAGGGAAAGTGGAGGCATCAAATAATAATTTTTAACTGAAGAAGGAATCTTGGCCATTAAATCATATTATTATTTAATTTGAGAGAGGATGTGTAGGAATAAATAATCATTTTAATTCTTTATTTGTGGAAGAAGAGGGAAATGAGAATTTAATTAAAATAATTATGCAACCATTTAATTAAATTTGAAGGAAATGAAATAAGAGATATTAAATAATTAAATTGGATTAAATATTTAATAATAGAGGAAGATGTTAAATAAATATCCAAATAATTAAAATAATTATTTAACTATAGACAAATAACAAAGGATGAATAATTAAATAAATAAGAATTTATTTAATTATAGAAAGAAATAAGATGTTAGCGACGTAATTAAATAAATATTTAATTGTTTAATTAATGAGAGAAGAATAAGAAAATGAATTAATTAAATAATTAAAATTATTTAATTATGGAGGAAGAAGAGAGATTGATGCAGAAAAACTTTTGTTTGCAGACCAAGACATTTTTTAGTGTCTACATGTGGTACACAAAACTAGAATGATATCAATCAAGAAAAGTGTACCAACCTTCACACATCTTTTACTTCCACTGGAAACTTCAACAAAGGTTCATTTATGCATAGTAAATTTGCACACCAACTGATCTGATTCAAATCTTTTTTCATGATTCAAAGACTTCAACACCTTTTCCCTTCTCAAGGGGCTAAAAGATTCTATAAGTGAAATCTACCCCTAAAATAATACATTATCTCATTTTGACTTGGAATCTTGTGCAAAGTGCACAAGATTGGAATCATCCTTCTTCTCATGATCTTCCAATTCATTTTCCTTCTTTTGCTAAATAGAGTGTTTCATCCCTTTTCTGATTCTAAATAGGTGGCTTTACATAACCACTCCTGCAATAATTTTCCTTGTGTCCCATCTTATTGTATTTGTAGCACACAAAGTTGTGCTCTAAAACAAAGTTGTTGCTATTCACTTTAATTCGCACTCATTAGCCTTGTGACCATAGTTGTTACAATCATAGCAATAACCATAAAATAAGACAATATTGTTTCTTTAAGGCATAAATGATCTTCTACCAATGATATCATTTCTTCTTTGTTGAATTCTACAATCAATAGCCTTATGCCCAAATTTATTGCAAGAAAAATAGTAACCTTGAAAGGATTGATTGAACTTGGTAGGAGTAGTTTTCTTACAGATGGAGGACTTCTAAATCATTTTTTTTTGGATAGGGATGAATCCATCTTCTTTCTTGTCATTTTGAACATTCTTCTCATCTCTAGAGCCATTCTTCTTAGAGTCTTTAGTACAAGCTTTCTCCTCCTTTGTTTCAAGCCTTTCAATTGATTTGGAGCTATCCTCAAGACCAAATTTCTTTCCTTTTTCAATTTGTTCTTTTTCTCTTTTTAGGGAATTATTTAGATTGACAATCTCTTCCTCAAGCTTTAAGCATTCAACGACCTTGTTATTGAGCTTGAAATTTAAGAAATATTCAATCCTCTTTCCTTCTTCATCCTTTATTTTTAAATCATAGATCATACCTTCTACCCTTTTTAGTTTATTTTTACAAATTTTACCTTCTACTTTGGCTTTCAATTCGTCAATTTCTTCCTTTGATTTTTCAAGAAAGCTTTCATATTTATTATTCAGTGTCTTTGCTTCATTCAGGACTTTCGGAGCAGACTTAAGTTTCATTCAAAACCTATTTTCCAATCATCTGAATGAAGTTCCAACCTTTAGGTTCCATTGATTCTATATCCAGATCAGAAGAGAGCCTATCTTCATCACCCAAGGAATTAGACTCCTTATATTTGTCAACATTATACTTTTTTTCAACAATATTAAAGGCCATAAAGAGGGTTTCATCATTTTAGTCATTCTCCTCATCTTTTGAGGAATCGCTGCTCTCCTTGGAATAAAGACCCTTTTTAACCTCATCTCTCTTGTTACTATCATTTGATTCTTTATAAGGATATTTATATGTAAAATAACCAATCCTTTTGATGAGTCTAGTTTATGGTCTAATTTTGGGTAGAATTTATGATTTAGTTGTTGAAGTTACCATGGAATTTGATGTTAAGTGTCAATACTTTTATGATATTTCCTTAGAACTTTCGACATTGGGCTTAATCCTATTTTTACAAACCTTTAATGATAATGGAATGTTATATGGATTGTATATATTAATTTTGCATGTGGTTAATGAATTTTCTTTAAGGTGGTTACAAATATGCAATTATTGTGCATACTAACATTGCCATACAGATATAATTTAAGGATTTTAAATTGAGGAAGACACTGCTAGTTGGGCATGCACCATAATTTCTAGCAAGGGAATTGTTCAAAGGTCAAAGGAGGTCAACGACAAGAGATTCCCATGAAAACCAAATGTAACCACCTTGTAGTGGTCTTTATTGATGTTGAGAAAATGTGCACATTGTTGTAGTGCTAAATCTGTGGTTGGACATGCATGTTTGAGCAGATTCCATGCATGTGTAACTGTCGCCCCATTTTCTCTGTTTTCCCTAAATTGTGTCCTCCCAGTTCGTGGAGTTGACTGCCCTGTGTAGTTGGTAGTATAAATAAGGATCAGATGCTCCTTTTTGGGTTGTTGTACGATTTTAGATTGTACTTGCATTCTTAAAGTTTTCAACAATACAGTTATGCTACTCTTTTGTACTCATGAATTCTAGTGAATCAAATGAAGTTCTAAGTTTGAGCATTTGAGTTCTCATTAGTTTTAGATGATACTTATCCAAGGGGGGCCACTTGGTGAGTAATCCATTCTTTAGTTTAGTATTAGTTTAGTTTTACTTTTTGTTCAATAGTTAGTTAAGAATCTAGCATCAACTGTTCCTACAGCCACTAGAATTCCATTATGTGATTGTTCCTATAGCCAAAGCAGAAGTGTAGTGTCATGTTTGTTTGCTTAGATTTTCATTCCTGTTATGCATTTCAGCTTGGTGTAGTTGTTGATTGATGATTAGAATTTATCTTATTCCTTTCCAAGCAATTTTCTTTCAACATTGTGTCTTTCTTAGCTGTAGAATGAAAATGACTACTTTGGGTTCCTAGTGCACATACTATGCTAACCCATTTCAAGTTCATGTCCCTGGGTTGACAAGTTAAATGCACCTTCATGATGATTGAAATAGCTATTCAGGTTATATGTCCAATCTTTGAATCATGGCTGTAAAGGCCTAGTTGTTAAATCATTGTAGGAGGTAGACATTTTTAGTACCATTGTCGGGGATGGTGTCAAATGAGGAAGTTATTTGGAGTCATTGATAGTTTTCTTGCTGTAGTATTTTTGAAATTTGTTCTTAGCATATCCCTCATTTAAGAAGTAATGACCCCCCTTATTCTTTACCAATTATTTGTGTGAGTTGGCTAGTAGTGAGTTGATACTGCATGCATAGGGGAAGGAGAAGGGATGCTTATGGGAGATGCCTTCCTAACAATCCTAATCCATTCTAGCTAGTTGAATATCATAACCTACCAAGAGAAGAAGAAGAAGAAGAAGATCCACACCCCTTTGTTGATGCATTTCCTGATCTAACTAGCTCTGAAGTTTCCTTTGAGGAAAAAAATTATCTTGAGAACCCCTTTGCTTTGGAACTACATCAAGCAGGCATGGGTGATGCAAATAGAAACATACCTAACCAACCAACTTTTCCTTTCCCCATTGCCCATCAGAATGAAGTTGAAAACATCAAAATATCCTTGCTTCAACACTCCCCAAGTTTTATGGACTTTTCATAGAAGATCCTGATACCTTCTCGTTTGAGTTTGATATACTCTATAGGAGTTATGACTATACCACCAATGCCCATAGGCTTAAGCTATTTCCTACCACTCTAAAAGAAGTTGCATTAAGATGGTTCATAAGCCTAGGTAGAGATACAGTGGAAACTTGGGAATACATGAAGAAAAAATTCCTTGAGAAATACAAGGAGTGTTGCAGGGGCAGTGATATGAGAGAAGGTGACATTTTCAGGATGCAACAAAAAGAAGATGAGAGCCTAGAGGATTATATTGCAAGGTTTCTATTTTTCCTACAAAAATCTCCACACCATACACTCAATGAAGACTCACAAAATTTTCTTTTCCTGAGAGGAATCAATGACAACTGCACTGATGCCTTGGACCTGATGGGAGAAGGAGATATCTCCCAATTTCCTTTGGAAGATATCAAAAAAATATGTCAGAACTACTCTAGGGAAGCTTCAAAGAAAGGGAGAGCTTACCAATATTCCATGGGTAAGTCATCTACCAGTGGAGTTTCAAGAATGGAGATTACTCATTTGTTAGCAGACTTCAAGCAAGACATTATAAACAATCTAGCTACTTAGCTAGATACACTTCATGCCAAAAAGAAGCAAGAAGAGGCAGGGGCAATGTTGGCAGAGTATTGCCCCCATTACAGACAAAAGAAGAAGGACTGCAGATGTAAGATGGTAGCTAATATTTAAGGCAAGCAGATTGCACCCAAGTTCAAGCCAATTCATATTAAAGAAGATCAAGTCTACTATGTTGCACAAAGGAGGCTTTTGGCTCCAAGAAAAGGTATGCCACCAAATCCACTCTCTTATGTTGGGCCATATTTCAATTCCTATTCATCTAGCAACCAATAGTATCCCCCATATCCATCCAGCTATGGAGGATATCCACCACAACCTTGGGGTAACCCTCCAAATGTTTGGCCCAATCACCAAACCTCTCCACCCTAGTGGCAACAATTTCAATGGCATTAGCAACCACCTCCAGGAAATTTGCAACAAACAAATCAATGAAGGGGAGGACATCAATGGACTACCCAGAAAACCAGTTACATGCAACCACCTTCTCAGCCCCAACAACCTACTATAATGCCTCCACCTACTAATTCAAGTTGAAAAACACTAAACCTACTTAGCTACCAGCTCAACCCATGCCCAATCCAAATAACAAACCACAACAATAGCCTGTATACTCTGTTGATTCAAATCAATTCCCTACATATGCTATAAGTGTAAGTGACATCCACTTGCATTCAGGAACTACTTTACCAACCCCTTCCAATCCCATTATCACTGAGCTTCCTATGGAAGAGGAAGAGGAACCTCTAAGTGATCCCATTTAGACAAGTGCACCTAAAAATCCTAAACCAGTCCTAGCCAGGCATAATGAACAAGAACCACCATTTCGTCAGAGATTGGAAGTTACCAAGAAAAAGGAAGAAAAAGAGGATACCACTTTTGACATCTTGGATCAGCTGAAGCATACATGTGTCCAAATCCCTCTATTCTAGGCCATAAAGGATGTCCCAATCTATGGCAAGGCAATCAAAGAAGTGTGCCTCAAGAAGCTAGGTAGGAAAAAGGACCTAACTATAGTTCATGTGATGGGACAGCTAGCTGACATCATGCTTGGAAAAGTGACTATCCCTAAGTACAATGACCCAAGTAGTCCTGTGGTAGCATTTGTTATAAATGGGATCCAAATAAAGAATGCTTTGATTGATTTAGGGGCAGCAATCAATGTAATGACCAAGGACATCTTGCAACAACTAAATGTTGCAAGCATGAGATCTACTCCTACTATCATGTAGCTTGCTGATAGTTCTACTATTAAGCTTGATGGTATAGTGGAGGATATTGTGGTAGTTCTAGACTCCTGGGAGTACCCAACATACTTCATGAATATTTCTCCTAAAGCTACACTAGGCGGGTATCCCATTATTCTTGGAAGGCCATGGTTAGCAACTATAGATGCATAGATTGGATGTCGGTCAGGTGACATGACCATTTCAGATGGGAAGAGAACCAAAAAGTTTGTTCTTTATCCACCTACTCATCCATCTCATGATGAGAATGATCCCATATGGCCACATGTTGGTGAAGAGGTCGAGGAAGCCAATTCTGTGGTGCATCTTATAATGCTAGGCAAAAAGCTCTTTTATGCAACTTCAAGATGAGGATGAGGTATTGGCTAACATTGTTCATAATCATTGTGAAGTGGAAGAAGCATCATCTTCTCATTTTGTTGTTCCAGTCAGGACACTTCTGCCTGTTCTTCCTGTAGCCACTTTTCCTTCTGACGTTCTTCCTACAACCACTCTTCCTGCAACCACTCTTCCTATAATTGAACTTCCTACAACAACAGGTATGAACCATACAATGCTGCCATATGAACTAAAGGTACCATGCATTAATGAAGCAGCCATGATAGAGTTGACTACACAAGTGTAGGTGTGAGAAGGAAGATGTCTGAATGTTAACAACAAACTGAGTGAAGAATAACAATTGCTATTGGAAAACCTATTAAGGACCCACCAACATGCATTTGCGTGGGATTATCATGATATGAAGGGATTGGACCCTAAACTTTGCACACACAAAATTTGCATAAGAGATTATTGCACCCTAGTGAGACAACCACAAAGAAGAATTAACCTTGCACTGAGAGAAATTGTAAAAGAACTGCAAAAATTGCTACATGCAAGATTTATCTACCCTATTTCAGATAGCCAGTGGGTGTCTCCATTAGTGATTGTGCCTAAAAAAGGAGGGAAATGGAGAGTTTGTGTTGATTACAGGGAACTTAATGCTGCTACCAAAAAAGACCATTTTCCCTTACCTTTCATAGATCAAGTTTTGGACTCACTTGTAGGAAAACAATACTTCTCTTTTCTGGATGGATTTAGCAGGTACAACTAGATCCAAATTGCACCAGAAGACCAGGAGAAGGCCACCTTTTTTTGTCCATGGGGGGCCTATTCCTACTTAGTACTCCCATTTGGCTTATGCAATGCACCTACAACTTTTCAGAGGGCAATCATTAGTATATTTTTAGACATTTATCATGATTGCATGGAAATTTATATGGATGATTTCACCACCTATGGTGCTGATTTCAATGAAGCATTGGATAATCTCAAGAAAGTCTTGTAGATATTTGAAGATCACAATCTCTCTTTAAATAGTGAAAAGTGCTTCATGATGATATAGGAAGGTGTAGTTCTTGGACTCTACATCTCTCACAAGGGAATTCAAGTAGATCCTACAAAGATTGAGGTGATCAAAAATCTGCCCACACCTACAAAATAGAAGGATATTAGGAGTTTCTTGGGCCATGCATGCTATTATAGGTAGTTCATCAAATATTTTAGCAAAATAGCAACACCATTGTATACCCTCACTAAAGATGTTGAATTCCAATGGACTGAAGCTTATGACAAGGCATTTTCTGATTTGAGGTTAGCTTTGATTCATGCTCCTATACTCAAAGGACCTAATTGGGAGCTTCCTTTCCACATCCATACTAATGTTTCAAACTATGTCATAGGAGTAGTCTTAGGACATAAAGAAGGAACTATTGAAAATGCCATTTATTTTGTCAGCAAAAATTTACAGGGAGTTGAATTCAACTATATAGTGACAAAGAAAAAAATGCTAGCAGTAATCTATACCCTGAACAAATTCAGGAATTATATAACAGATTACCAAATGTTTGTGCACACTGATCATGCATCCATTAGGTATCTTATGAATAAGCCTCTGATTTTTGGTAGGTTGGAAAGATGGTTATTGTTGATGCAGGAGTTTGACATAACCATTGTGGATAAACCAGGAAAGGTAGTGAGGCTATATTAACCATACACTATTTGGTATATTGAGAAAATTTTAAATTATTATTTCATGAGACTTATCCATGAAATTACATTTTTACCATACTTTACATATGGATGCTTATTTTTGGTAGGTTTAATAATGGACATTGAAAATGTTCTCTTGTCCCTTTCTTTTGTTTCTTATGGTTGTACTTAATTTGGTGATTTTGTTGGAGATTATTTTTTTATAATAGTTCCTTCTTAAAATGATCAAAACCATCATTAAAATATTTTACAAATGGGTCAAATAATTATTCCTTAATAAAACGTACCACCTTTTCATGTCAGTGTAATATTTTCTTGGATTTTAAATGGTGATCAATAAAGAGGGTCCTTGGATTTAGTATTTTTAAATATTGGATTTAGTATTTGTAGAAAAGTCCTCTGGTCCTAAAAATGGCATTGCTTCAATTTTTTTCTATTTAAATTTTAGATTATTAGTTTTATTAATTAAGGGATAATAGCATATAGTGTGAGTTGTAACCATAACATTGTAGAACATGGGCTATAACAAAATTTGATGTTTATGTTTTGACCAAATTTTGGCCAAAAAATTAAAGAGTATATTTTGCATCTAACAATAAGTCACAACAAGCCAACCCAAATTATTTTTTTATAAGATTTCCAAAAATATAATTTTTATAAAAATTTGAAGTTTGTGACTTTTAGAGAAAATCAATGAAAAATCATAAAATTAAAATAACTTTGAAAATAATTATCATAAAACTTTTTTTTTCTTGAACCTTTATATAATGCATACCTACAAACCAAAAAAAGGTTGAAATTTGTAATTTGTTCTATGAATTATGCTGGAAACAAAAATATTGGCCCAAATTGTACATTTGATAGCATTTGTTATGATATATCTTGGAAATAAAAGTAAAACTAATAAAAATAGTAGACCAATTCAAGGGGCAACCTCCAATAATGAAATATATGAATTCAATCATTTGAGTTATGATCATATGGGAGATAGTTCTCTTCCTTATTACAGAGATAACTATATAGAGACACTCCTTCATCCTAATTAAGAGGGATTAAGGTAGTACCTAAAACTAATGGTAAGGCTAAGAATGCCACAAGTGCTTATCTTTATTATACCTAAGAACATATGATCAATATAAGAATTATAACATATATCATATTATTAGGAGTATTCTAATGTTGAAATGCCTTTGTGAAACTTTATTAGAGAAGTAATGATGCTAGTCTTGGTTTTGCAATGGCTTCAAGGGGTACAATTTTTATCGTATACCCTAAAGTTTCCATCATGTCAGAATCCTCTAGCTTTTGTTTAGAGATAGGAGATCAATTGAAAAGATGGATCAAATGAGCCAAATTTAGCAGAACCACTTTCATTCCTAGAGTTGCTCCTAGACAACCTCTCCTTTCTACTCCAAATGGGACAATTTTACAATCAGGATCATTGAATCCCACACAATCCTTGTCATTTGTGATGAACCTTTTAGGATAAAAATCATTAGGGTTTGACCAAATTTTTGGGTTCCTTCCTAATGAATAAGTGTTGATAAGGATCTTGGTGTTTTTGGGTATGTCAAAGCCATGTATTTTTGTGTCTTCCATGGATATGTGATGAATAAGAAATCCACCCACAGGATGAAGCCTAAATACTTCTTTAACAACAACACTTAAATATGTCAAATGCACCAAATTAGACTCTTCTACATGGCGTTCATGCCCAACAACTGCATCATTTTTTTCACATACTTTGGTCATATATTTAGGGTGCCTCAAGAGCTCAACCATTGTCCATTCACTAGTAGTAGAAGTATTTGTTCTTGCAGCAAATATATCTTGTGGACATCAAATTGTTAGAATTTTTTGTTTGAAATATTGATCACAGGAGAAAGCAGTAAAATAATCAATGATTCACTTTTTATTTTTACATGAAATTTCCTATGAATGAGCCTAAAATACCTTGTAAGATATAGGAAATAATCCCCTTTCCTTCCACTAACCAAAAATTGGGGCTAGTATTTCTAGTTTTCTAAATTCTTACTCCCCTCACTTGTTTAAATATGATCTAACACTATAGAAAATATGAAGTAATAACTAAGAATCATACCTTTTTCCCATTATCTTTAATTGGCCCTAGTATTTTTATTAAAAATGCATTCCTATAAGAAATAAAATACTATACTATCCCAAACTAAGAATGAACTCCTACACCCATATCCTAATACCATTTATAATAGTCACTTTAATAAATTAAAATGTTTTGTGTGACACAAGAAAACATTCATTACTATAGTAGCTAAAGAATTAAATATAACAAAGAAATATTTTGAACTTACAATGAGAATGGCTTTGATCTTCATCATGTTTAAAGTCTTGTCTTGACTTTTAGCTTCTAGCAGTGCATGAACAAAGTTTAAGGGCCATGTTTCATTGCTTTTCTTGAAATCAAGGTATTACTCTTGAATTATTGAACCATATAAGTTGTCAACCGATTTCATTATTTCTTTCATGTCCTTGTATATCTAAAGGCCTCAAGAATGGAAGATAATCATCAATATTGAATGCATTAATAAGGGAAAATGACTCATAAATTTTTTCCTTGTGTTCAATAGCTACCTTAGGGTCTGCACCTTTTAGGCCAAAATACCTTTGGCCCAACACCATCCTAGTAATAACATTGCTTGTGAGAGCCCCAAAGAGGTCTCGCATGTTAATATTTTTACCTTCTAAAGATTCCCTCCATACATCCTTCACCATGCACTAGACTTCTTCAATTCTTCCTTGTCTAAAAGATTCTATCTTCTTTGGACTTAAAAGTTCCATTAAGAAAATTCTTCTCACTTCCTTCCAATGTGGACCATATGGAGCAAAAGCAATGCCATTGCCCCCAAATGTAAAGTGTTTTGAAGCAATTTCTTGGGCCTTGAAGCAAAAGAATGGTCTTGCTTCAATAAGAACTCCTTTACATATTTGGGGTCATCTGTCACAACTATGGGCACCATTCCAATGTGAATATAAACAAGGGGGCCATATGTTTGACTAAATTTTTGCATGTCTAAATGAGGAATAGGACCGATTTGTAACAAGTTTCCCACAATGGGCCATCTTTTTGGACCAGGAGGAAGCTTCAAGTGCTTTCTTCTATTCGATTTGAGCAAACTTTGGAGATACATCATTAGAGTAATTGAAAGCAACAAGTATTTAGTCCAATGGCCAAGCAAATACTTAATTAGGATTCTTATTGCCTCTACAGATATTGGAAACATTTTGTATGTGATGCAAATCCTTCTTTGAGCTGAAATTAGTATGTACTACACCAAAATGTTCACCTAAAATCCAAAAGAATAAGTTGTAAAATTTATTGAATTCTCTTGAAATTTTAAGAACGCAAATTAATTTCAATACAAAAAGAAAAATGTAAAAGCTCTTGTGAAATTTGACACTAGTATATAATTAATCAATATTCTAGAGATGACTATCCAATGGAAACTTCAAGTATTGCATAAACAAAAAAAATTATCTCTCATAATTACACTTATTAAAATGAATAATATCAATACTTACATCTTCCAACAACTTTTGGAGAACACCTACATATAAAAAGAAGAAAAAACATCGAACATACCCACACGATATTAACCATTTTTTATGAGAATTCCACATATTACTTCAAATGAAACTAGGGAGGGAATGAGGTCACAACTTGACAAATGAAATGTAACATATATTCAAAGGGAAATCCACATATTAGTACCCTACAAAGTAGTGCCGCAAATTTTGCTTTTTAGGTAGAATTCTTAGTTGTACCCTGTTTGAATGCCCATGAACGTACTTAACTCCCTATCACAGACATGTACCCATTGAAGTTGAACACACCAACCACATAAGTATAGGGGACATGCACCTACTTATGCCTTATATTGCTAGTCATATCACTCAAATTTAGACCTGTTTTCTAAAAGAAGCCGCTAATTACTGATTGAAAGAAGAGATTATAAGAAGCGAAAAAGGAAGCCAAGAAGTTTTAGGAAGTAACCTGAGAGACAGTGATCTGATGCAAAAGAGTGTAAGTGTGATGAATGCATTTATATAGACTTTTGTCCTATTGATTATCGCTCCCTACGTCTAGTAAGCCATGGATATTATCGTTCCCTACGTAAATTTATGCCTGATTTTTTCCTTGGAAAGGAGAGAAGAAAGACTCAGGCCACAGAAATATACAATGCCTTTTCATACACAACTGCATAATATTTCTGTTTGAACGTATGCAATCAAGATTCTTTACTTTTGCTCAATTTTTGTCTTTAAATTTGTTCGGATGATGTTTTTTAACATAACTTAAAAGAAGATTTTTATTGTTTTAGATTTGATTAAAGTTTTTTTTTTTTAAATTAAATATCAATCGTATATCAATCCTTAGGTAGATCCTTTCTTTATTTTTGAGCTCTATCTTTGGTAGCTATTGGTGCTTCCTTCATTAAGTTTAACATGTTCATACAATTTCTAACTCACAATCCTTTGATTCTTCATGTTCTTATGGTCTATTTTATCATAGACAGGGATAATATATTGTCTATAGAAGCATTTTACAATTATATGTGAACCTTCTCTTCTTTTAGGAATTTGATTATTGGTTTTTCTTCTCTTTTGAATATTCTCATTACACTTATCAACGATACTTGTATGTTTTCTATTCCTTCTATGGATATGTATAGTAGTGTGCTAGAATATAATGATACATTACCTTTGAGCACCATTCTTTCACAATATTTAACTTAGAAACATTTATTGTGAAGGATACTCATAAAATATTTATATCCCCATTGCTATGATGATACATTATGTGATGAGGATATACTTGCTTCACCTACTCATAACATTGTGACACTTTATGATAATATTCCTTCTACATGTCATAATAGTTTGATATCAATAATCATTCCTTTTAGATAACATATATCCCCTCTCATACATGATGATGTGATGCATGATGAGCATTCTTATAAATCTCATGTTTGGTTTATCCATATATCCCATGATGATGTCCTACCTAACGATGATATATCATTAGCTATTTAGGTAGATGTTAGTGATTCAATGTTACACCTTTTTTTCCTTACATGATGACATTATGAGCCCTAGTAAAGAGCTTTTACATGTTGATTATGATGGTAGTACATATACTTTCTTAAATGTTCAATCATTCCATATGGCTTATACATATACTAAACTTATCGTTCATGCTACACTATATGCATAACAAGATTCAACGATAAATTGTGAAAAGGCATCACCATGTCCATATTATCCTCATGAGAATTAGGTTTATAAAAATAAGCAATGAAAGCATGCACCCATTGCATAAAATGAGTGTAAAGAAAACAAGATGAATCAAACCACTAGAAAGCTTTATCAATTACCAAAAAAAGTCTAAACTCACAAATCAATAACATCTAAACACTCTTAATTAAAGTAGGAATGATCAAACATTTAAGAGAGTATATGTACTGCCATCATAATCAACATGTAAAATCTCTTTACTAAGGCTCATAATGCCAACATGTAAGGAAAAAAAGGTGTAACATTGAATCACTAACATCCACCTAAATAGCTAATGATATATCATTATTAGGTATGAGATCATCATGGGATATATGAATAAAACAAATAGGAGATGTATAAGAGTGGTCATCATGCATCACATCATCTTGTATGCGAGTATCTAAAAGGAATGACTCTATTGATATCAAACTATTTGACATGTAGAAGGAATACCATCATAAAGTGCCACAATGTCATGAGTAGGTGAAGCAAGTGTATCATCTTCACATAATGTATCATCATAGTAATGGGGGTAGAAGTATTTTATGGGTATCCTTCACAATGGAGGTATAAATATTGTGAAGGAATGGTGCTCAAAGATAGTGTATCATTAGATTATAGAACACTAGACTATAAATATCCATAGAAGAAATAAAAAAACATATGAATATCATTGATAAGTATAGTGAGGGTATTCAGAAGAGAAGAAAAATCAATGATCAAATTCTTAAAAGAAGAGAAGATGCATATATATAATGGTAAAATATTTAAATAGACAACATATTATCCCCTTTGTATCAACATGGTAAAATAGATCATAAATACATCAAGAATAAAAGAATAATTTGTTAGAAATTGTATCAACGAGTTAAAATTAATGAATGAAACATGAATAAGAAAAAAAATAGAGATCCATGAGAATCCATGATTTAAAAATAAAGATCTACGTAAGGATGACAAGTGTAGGGGTCAAAAATTGTAATAGATTAGGCAAATGGTATACAATTGATATTCAATAATAAAAAACTAGTACCTAAATCAAATCTAAAACAATCAAAATCTTCTTTTAGCTATTTTACAGCACATCATCCGAACAAAACTCACGACAAAAATTGAGTTAAATGTCGACAGGTTAAAAAAGAAAATCTTGAATAGGTACATACGTTCAAACAGAAATATTATGCAGTTGTGTATGAAAAGGCATTTTATATTTATATGTCCTGAATCTTTTTTCCTCTCCTTTCTAATGAAAAAATCAGCCATAAATTTACGTAGGGAGAGATGATCTCCATGACTCAGGGAGAGATTATCGTCTATGTAATGATAGAGGACAAAATTCTTGGCAAAACAAATTCTATATAAATGCATACAATTCATATGCATTCATCACACACCTCTGAATTGGCAGCATCAGCTCGCTGTCTCTCAGGTTACTTCCTATAACTTCTCGGCTTCCTTTTCTTGTTTGTTATATATCTGTTCTTTCAATCAGTAATTAGTGGCTTCTTTTAGAAAACAGGTCTAAATTTGACTGATATGACTAGCAATATAAAGCATGAGTAGGAGCATGTCCCCTATACTTATGTGGTTGGTGTGTTCAACTTCAATGGGTACATGTCTGTGATAGGGAGTTAAGTACGTTCATGGGCATTCAAAAAGGGTACAATGAAGAATACCACCTTTTTGACAAGCAAAATTTGTGGTACTACTTTGTAGGGTACTAATATGTGGATTTCCCTTTGAATATATGTTAATTTCATTTGTCAAGTTGTGGCCTCATTCTCTCTCTAGTTTTCAATTTGAAGTAATATGTGGAGTTCTCACAAAAGTGCCTAATATTATGTGGATATGTTCGATGTTTTTTCTTCTTTCAATATGTAGATCTCCTTCAAGAGTTGTTGGAAGATCTAAGTATTGATATTATTCTTTTTAATAAGTGTAATTATGGGAGATAACCCTTTTTGTTCATGCAATACTTGAAGCTTCCATTGGATAGTCATCTCTAGATTATTGATTAATTATATACTAGTGTCAAATTTTACAAGAGCTTTGACATTTCTCTTTATGTATTGCAATTAATTTGTATTCCTAAAATTTCAGAGAATTCAATAAATTTTACAATTTATTCTTTTGGATTTTAGGTAAACATCTCAGGGTAGTGCATACTAATTTCATCTCAAAGAAGGATTTGCATCAAGTACAAAATGTTTTCAATATTTGTAGAGGCGATAAGAATCCTGATTGAGTATTTGCTTGGTCATTGGACTCAATACTTGTTGCTTTCAATTACTCTAACCATGTATCTCCAAAGCGTGCTCAAATGGAATAAAAGAAAACACTTGAAACTTCCTCCTAGTCCAAAAAGATGGCCCATTGTGGGAAACTTGTTACAAATTGGCCCTGTTCTCATTTAGGTATGCAAAAATTTACTCAAAAATATGGCTCCCTTGTTTATATTCACATTGGAATGGTGCCCACAGTTGTGACAGATGACCCCAAATATGTAAAGGAGTTCTTATTGAAGCAAGACCATTTTTTTGCTTCAAGGCCCAAGAACATTGCTTCAGAACACTTCACATTTGGGGGCAATGACATTGCTTTTGCTCCATATGGTCCACATTGGAAGAAAGTGAGAAGAATTTGCTTAATGGAACTTTTGAGTCCAAAGAAGATAGAATCTTTTAGACAAGGAAGAATTGAAGAAGTCCAATGCATGGTGAAGGATGTATGTAGGGAATCTTTAGAAGGTAAAAATATTAACATGAGAGACCTCTTTGGGGATCTCACAAGCAATGTTATTACTAGGATGGTGTTGGGCCAAAGGTATTTTGGCTTAAAAGGTGCAGGCCCCGAGGTAGCTATTGAACAAAAGGACAAAATTTATGAGTAATTTTCCCTTATTAATGCATTCAATATTGGTGATTATCTTCCATTCTTGAGGCCTTTAGATCTACAAGGACATGAAAGAAAAATGAAAGAAATAATAAAGTGGGTTGATAACTTATATGGTTCAATAATTCAAGAGCAATACCTTGATTTCAAGAAAAGCAATGAAACAAGGCCCTTAAACTTTGTTCACGCACTGCTAGAAGCTAAAAGTCAAGACAAGAATTTAAACATGATAAAGATCAAAGCCATTCTCATTGTAAGTTCAAAATATTTATCTTCTATATTTAATTCTTTAGCTAATATCTTAGTGAATGTGTTCTTGTGTCATGCCAAGCATTTTGATTTATTAAACTGACTATTATGAATAGTATTAGGATATGGTTGTCAGAGTTCATTATTAGTTTGGGATAGTATAGTATTTTATTTCTTTTAGGAATGCATGTTTAATAAAAAATACTAGGACCAATTAAAGATAATGGGAAAAAGGTATGATTTTTAGTTATTACTTCATATTTTAAATATAGTGCTAGATCATATTTGAACAAGTGACGGGAGTAAGAATTTAGAAAACTAGAAATACTAGCCCCAATTTGTGGTTAGTGGAAGGAAAAGGGATTATTTCCCATATCTTATAGGGTATTTTAGGCTCATTCATAGGTAATTTCATGTAAAAATAACAAGTGAATCATTGATTATTTTATTGCTTTCTCTTGTGATCAATATTTCAAACAAAAAATTCTAACAATTTGATTTCCATAGGATATATTTGCTGCAGGAATAGATACTTCTTCTACTACTAGTGAATGGACAATGGCTGAGCTCTTGAGGCACCCTAAATATATGAGTAAAGTATGTGAAGAAATTGATGCAATTGTTGGGCATGAGCGCCATGTAGAAGAGTCTGATTTGGTGCATTTGACATATTTAAGGGCTGTTGTTAAAGAAGTATTTAGGCTTCATCCTGTGGGTGGATTTCTTATTCCTCACATATCCATGGAAGACACAAAAATACATGGCTTTGGCATACCCAAAAATACCAAGATCCTTATCAACACTTATTCATTAGGAAGGAACCCAAAAATTTGGTCAAACCCCAATGATTTTTATCCTGAAAGGTTCATCACAAATGACAAGGACCATGTGGAATTCAATGATCCTGATTGTAAAATTGTTCCATTTGGAGCAGGAAGGAGAGGTTGTCCAGGAGCAACTCTAGGAATGAAAGTGGTTCTACTAAGTTTGGCTCATTTAATCCATCTTTTCAATTGGTCTCCTATTTCCAAAGAAAGACTAGATGATTCTGACATGATGGAAACTTTAGGGTATACAATAAAAAATGTACCCTTGAAGCCATTGCAAAACCGAGACTAGAATCATTACTTCTATAATAAAGTTTCACAAAGGCAATTTCAACATTAGAATCCTCCCCATATTATATGATATATGTTATGATTCTTATATCATATGCTCTTAGATATAATAAGGATAAACACTTGTGGCATGCTTAGCCAAAACATTAGTTTTAGGTACTACCTTAATCCCTCTTAATTAGGATGAAGAGGTGTGTCTCTATATAGCTATCTATGTAATAAGGAAGAGAAATCTCTCCCATATGATCATAACTCAAATGATTGAATTCATATATTTTATTACTAGAGGTCACCCCTCAAATTGGTCTATTATTTTTCTTACTTTTTACATTTATTTCAAAGATATATCATAACAAATGCTATCAAAGGTATAATTTGGGCCAATATTTTTTTTTCTAGTTGACATAATTTATAGAACAATTATAAATTTCAACCTTTGGGGGGTTTATAGGTATGCATTATATAAAGGTTCAAGAAAAAAAAAGTTTTATGGTAATTATTTTCAAAGGTATTTTAATTTTATGATTTTCCATTAATTTTCTCTAAAATTCACAAACTTCAATTTTTTATAAAAATTATATTTTTGGAAATCTTATTAAAAATTAAGTTGGGTTAGTTTGTTGTAATTTATTGTTAGATGCAAAATATATTATTTAATTTTTTTTCCCAAAGTTTGGTCAAAACATAAACATCAACTTCTATTATAGTCTATTTTCTAAAATTTTATGGTTACAACTCACACTATATACTATCATCCCTTAATTAATAAAAATAATAATCTAGACATGTCATTTTTAGGACTAGAGGATTTTTCTACAAATACTAAATCCAAGGACCCTCTTTATTGAACACCACTTAAAATCTAAGAAAACATTCCTCCAAGACATGAAAAGGTGGTACATTTTTATTAAGGATAAATTATTTGACCCATTTGTAAAATATTTTAATGATGGTTTAAATCATTTTAAGAAGGAACTATTATAAAAAATAAAGCCCCAACAAAATCACCAAAGTTAGTACAACCACCAAACTTAGTACAGCCATAAGACACAAAACAAAGGGATGGGAGAACATTTTCAACATCCATAATTAAACCTAACAAAAATAGTCATCCATATGTAAAGTATGGTACAAATTTAATTTCATGGATAAGTCTCATGAAATATTAATTTAGAAATGTTCATAATATACCAAATAGTGTATGGTTAATATGCCTCACTACATTTAGAATTAGGACCTTATCAGTGGTACTAATAGAGGATGAGTGAAAAGCAAGGGGAAATTTTTAGTTGGAAAGAATTAGTAATGAATTAGCAACTTTATATGAGTAACCATGCAATGGAAAGTATTTTATCCAGCATAAAAATTTAAAACAATTAAGGTCTGTAGTTGAATATAATGTTGAGCATATGAGATTGGCAATTCAAGTTCGTGAGATTACACCTTATCAAAAGCTACAACTATGCATCAATAAACTTAATAACCAAATTAAGCATGGTGTTAATTTGTTGGAACCTTGTATAGTTAGGAAATCTATGCAACAAACATTGCATAGTGAGAAAAAACCTCTAAAAGTCTCATACAAGTTGAAACAATAAGGCTAAATGACAAAAATGTGGCTAATCCTACTAACAAAAACATGGAGAAATTATTTAACCTAAGATAAATTAGTAAGATCTCTCCTTAAAAATAGATAGAGAAAAGAGAAAAAGGTTTATGTTTGAATTGTTCTATCAAATGGTCAAGGGATCATAAGTGTTCTAGTAGTGAAAAAATACTAACAATTATCAAGAATGAGGTAGAAAAAGAGAGGGAAAACCTAAAACATAGCCAAATGTAGAACTTAAGCATAAGAATTCCAAGGAAAAATAACAATCTACTATCTCACCACATGCATTGAATGACACAAATTCACAAAAAACACTCAAAGTAATTGGTTATATCAAATAGTATAATGTGAAAGTGTCGTTTGAAACATGTAGTACAAATAATTTTATTGATAGAAGATTAGCTAATAAGATCAATTTTTTTGGTTATCCAATCTATAATTTTCAATTTATGGTAGTTGATAATGGTAGATTAATCATTGATTAGCTAATACTTAATCTTTAATTATTTATTAGGCTTATTTTACTTCATGCACTTAAGCTAAACTTAGGAATGCTTTTTTTGTTATTAGAGTGATCTATTATTAGATCATTTTTTCTCTTCACATAGGATGCTGACTTGTCATGATCTAATCCCTTTATCATTTTGGGTTTTCTCTTATAAGCACTCTCGTTCATTGTATCATTTCATTGTGTACAAGTTCTTTATTTTTTATGAAATAGAAAATCATTATTTGCAACTCTCATGCATGGAAGGTGTTCTCGTTTACTATTTGATCTTGTTTTGTGTGTGTTTTTGACAAATCTAACATTGTATCAGAGTATGGTCTACAACATCAGCTTATAATTCCATATACCCATTAGTAGAAAGGTGTTGTTGAGTGAAAGAATAAAACTTTATGGGAGATGGCCAACTGTATGATTTAGTCACAAGATATGCATTCTTCTTTTTGGAATGAAGTAGTTAATTGTGCGAGTTATATTTAGACTCATATGCCTCACAAGGCATTGTGATATATGAATCTTGAGGAGGCTTGGTCCCATGTCAAACTCGATGTATCTTCATTTAGATTATTTGGTATTGAGGCTTAGGCATTCATTCTTGAAGCTCAAAGAAAAAGCCATGGACTCTAGAAAATAAAACCACTCATATTTCTTGGGCCTAATGTGAGGATGTTAAGGTGTACATGTTGTTTGATCTCAATTCCACAAATGTCTTGTTTAGGCAGTATGTCCAGTTTGATGAGTGATTTCCTAAGATGGATTCTTCATCACCAACTTCTCCCTCACTACCTAATACTCTTTCTTCATCTCTTGAGGATTCCTTATCTCTTGAGGATGAGGATGATGCTCCAGCTATCCCTCCACCTCAAGATACTCAACCCTTACCTAGGTGGGCATGAAATACTATTGATGTAGCTATATTTTTGGCATGTGATCCTCAAAAATTTTTAGAGGTAGTTGGTATTCCTGAGTGGGATAGTGCTATGGAAAATGATTATTCTTCACTAATGAATAATAATACTTGGGATCTTGTTCCTCTTCCTAAGGGAAGAAAGTTGGTTCGGTGCAAGTGGGTGTACCATACCAAATGTGTTGTAGACGGTTCCATTGATAAGTTCAAGGCTCATCTTGTTGCAAAGGGGTTCTCTTAAGTCAAAGGCATTGACTATTATGAGACCTTTTATCATGTTTATAAGATGAATTATATTCACCTTGTACTTTCACTTGCAGCTTCACAAGGATGGACAATATACAAAATGGATGTGAAGAGTGCTTTCCTTTATGGTGGTCTTCATGAGGATATTTATATGGAGCAGCCACATAATTTTGTTGAGGACTCTTTGTTGGTTTACAGGTTTTATCATATTTCATTATATGGTCTCAAACATGCCCCTTGGGATTGGTATGAGAATATGGATACTTTTATTCTTTCTTTTGGATTCACACAATGCCATTTTGATCCCACAATATACATTCAATGATAGGAGGGTGAAATTTTAATCTTTGTGCTATATGTAGATGATTTAATCCTTACATGTGGCTTATCCTTCATGGTACAAAGTGTTCATTGAGCTTTGATGGAGTAGTTTGAGATGACATATATCGGTCTTTGGATGGGATTTCCGTATTTTAGTATAAGTATGCTCTTGACATGCTTCATAGATTTGGAATGCTTGATCACAAGCCTGACCCCACACCATTTCATTCAGGTGTTGTATTATCTTCCACTTGTACTACTCTTTTAGTAGATGCTACATTATACAAGAAGTTGGTTAGCAATCTTTTTTACCTGACACATTCATGTCCTGATATTTCTTTTGTGGTTGGTCTCATCTCTCGATTCTCACATGATCCACATGAGATCCATTGGAAATATTTGAAACATGTTTTGAGATATATTCAAGGCACTTCACATTATGGTATTCACTATAGATCAAGAGATTCTTAGATAGTTGACTTCACTGACTTAGATTGGGCTAGTGATGTAAACAATAGGAAGTCAAATTTTGTCTTTGTTTTTTGCCTTGGCTCTAGCTCCATTATATGGTCTTGTAAGAAGCAATCTAATATTGCATTATCATCCATTGGGGCTTAGTATCATGTAGTAGTTTTGGCCAGCCAAGAGGTTTTGTGGCTTCATCAATCATTGACTAAGTTTAGTTTTCCTCTTGATAGTTCCACTATTCTTTGGTGTGAAAATTAGAGTACCATTCACATTTTTTGCAACTAAATAGAGTGTTAGTGTACTAAGCACGTGGATATCCACATACATTTCATTTAGCAGTTGATTCAGAATGGTTTTCTCACCTTGGAGTACATGCTTATAAAGGAAAAGGTTGCAAACATCTTCACGAAACCTTTAGCATTGCCTCATTACCTATAGTTTCAATCGATGCTTGTAGTGAAGGAAGTTGTCCTTGGGGGGTCTTCTTGAGGCCTCCATATTTTTATACATGTTTTCATCTCTTTGTGATAGTATTTTTCTTGTGAGGTTTTCTCCTTTTTTCCAATTATGATATATTTCTTTGATTATACATGGGTACCTCATCAGGCATTGTTTTTAGGATCCAGTCATGCTTTTTTTTTTTTTTATGGATTGGATTTTAAGTTTTTAGCTACTCCCTAAGTTACACTTAAGGAAGGGTGTTAGAGTAATCATTTATTAGGTATTAATTAATTAATTTTTAATTGAGTATTAGGATAATTTCATTTCATGCACTTAAGCTAAACTTAGGAGTGTTTTTTTGTTATTAGAGAGAGCTATTATTAGATCATTGTCTCATCACATAGGATGATGACACTTCTCATAATCTAATCCCTTTATAATTTAGGGTTTTCTCTTATAAGCACTCTCCTTCATTATATTATTTAATTTTGTAAGTTCTTTCCTTTTGAGGAAATAGAAAATCGTTATTTGCAACTCTCATGTGTGGAAGGTGTTCCCGTTTGTTGTTTGATCTTACTTTGTGTGTGTTTTTCAAAAATCTAACATATAGAGATCAACTCTTTTGAGGTAAGCTAACACCAGTGTAAGAGTTGAATTGGTGATTAGACCTAAAAACCATGTTAGATGCATTGTCAAGAACTTCAAGGCAACTTAGCCAAATAATCAAGCTACGAAGGTATGACAAGAAAAGGTATGAATCTTTCATACTTTTATTTATTTTTTTAATGGTTAAGAATAGAGCTGATTCTAAATACTTGGCATTATGATGAGCATAGTCATCGAGACATGACTATCCTTAGGGGGGGAGGATGTCACATCCCATTTAATTAGCTTATCTTAATCACTTAATTGTGGCATTAATTATTTAATAATAATTGATTATGAAAAATAATTTGATTACATTAATTGTTACTTGAACGGTTATAAAGAAAAATAATTATAATGATGACAGTTAATTATGCATTCTAATTTATAAGTGCATCATGGATTGTTGGTATTTTCTCATATTGGAGAGAGAGTATCATTGGGGAGAAGGTTCTAGTCGGTGAGAGTAACTTGTCGTGATGGAATTAAACACACACACACTTAGAGTTATGTATCTAAGTTGCATAAGATGAGTGTATATGTGTGTTCTTACCTGCATATAATTGTCGAAGGATGAAACCTAGAGAGTTCATGTCAGTATTGGGTCATAAGCCAAACTTAGTGCAAGAGTACACTATTTGTTGATTGTAGTTGTATTAAGACATTTTGTCAAAATGAGCTCAAACTAAATAAGAATTGGCATAGGAATGCAAAGTTCACTATTGCAATTGTGTATATATATATGCATATGCAATACATATATATGATGTGGGTATGATTACTGCCTAAAATGGCTTAATTTTCTTTCAAACATATTATATGAAACTACATCTATATGCATACTAAGTCCTATAAAATGCATCCCAAGATTTATGAAATGAACCCACACTTTTCACTTTGGAAATGAATTTTCATTCTATATGTGCATGCGTGTAGATATAAAAGGAATAAATTTTAGTAATAATATTATATTTTAATAAGACATTAGAGCACCCTTTATTTTTTAAATGGACCAAAAATTATTTTAAAAATAATAATAATTCAAGATTATTTAAAGAAATAAAATTAAAAGGTAAAACCTAAATAAAACAAAAATAATAAATTAAAATTAAAATAAATAAGCTTTGAAGTAAATTCCTCCCCCCACGTGCCTCAAAAATAATAAATTTAAATTATTTGACATAACTAGAACAACCTTGAAAGTATTTACAAATATTAAGATAGTCTTGTGTTAATTGTTGTTCTAAGTGAAATAGAGAGCTAATTTGCAGAAAAAAATGCTCGCATGTGCTAAGGATTCATGCTAAACACTTTCTGGGTTTTATTCTTTGTTATTCTATCTTTCTACAAAATATTAAACTTTTAATTTTGGCCAAAGGAATTGTAAGTTATGATTATTTTAGGCGTTTTTCTTTCTGTTGCAATCAATAGAGTAAAAGGTATTAAATGATTTAGATGATGCAAGTTTGTAAATTAAATGATTAATATCATTATTTAAGAATATTATATTATGAATATGGCCAAATTACTTATTACTTTCATTGGATTCTAAGGAAAATTTCTAGATGTAATAATTTACAATTGAGGAAGTAAGACCCTTGATTCTTAAACCACTTAGTAGTGAGTGGGTTTAGGGGAAACATGTTGAATGTAAAGTAGCCTTCTTGGAATACTATTCAACAAATTTTGTTGCTTGAAATAATGTTACAATGATATTCATTTACTGAATATTGTTTTATCCATCTTGTATAATGTCAATCTATCATAATGAGATGATTGGACATTTTACGTTATAGATATTAAATGCCATTGATTTGCATTAATAAGTGCATTGCTTGGTTGAGTTGCATTCTCTTCCATAATTTGTGTATCAAATTACATACTCTTGGGTATATGATGTCTGAGCATATAGGTATGATAGGTCATTATTGACTCACATAGTGAGCTAGATTCCATCATGCATGTTGACTGCATATTGCTAGATCCTTGTGATGGGTCGGGCTCCTCCAATGGAGTAGCACGAGGAAACTAATGCTTCGTGGTACTTGTGGGTATCACCTCGAGGTAAGTGCAAAAATATGGGGGGCCAAGAAGTGGCCAATTCACTTTTTCATCCCAAAATAGCAAAAACGCGAGCATGTTATAGTAAAGCATGCTCACGTTATGGCTTGGTAGTGACCAAGCCTAGGCTCGGTCATTACCAAGCCATAACGTGAGCGCATTATAACATGCTCACATTATGGTTTAAATTTCAAAAAAATGTGCACATTTTGAGTTCAAAAAATGTGCATTTTTTTAAATCATAAAAACATTTCCAAAACATGATCGTGTTATAACGCGCTCGCGTTTTGGTCTACATTGAAATTTTATTCTTCTCTTTTTCTTGTCTCTTTCTTCCTATTATCTTTCAGGGAAACTATATACATGAAATAAACATTTAAGTATAAGTTGACATTTACATATGGACATTTACTTTCTTATACTTTAAGTTATATTTCATGTATATAGTTTCACGATGTTTGAGAGTTGTTTCGGATATCTAGGAGTTGAAAATTCTAGTTTTTGTAAGATCTCACAAAATTTAGACAGTCAAATTTCAGTAATCAGCATGTCAAATTTTAGTAATCAAGAGGTCAAATTTCAGTAATTAGCAAGTTGTGTTATTTGTCTCTCTATCTCACTCATTTTTTATCTCCCTCTCTCTCTCTCTCATTTTCCTTCTAATTCTCTCTATCTCACTTCTCTCTCGCTCCCTCCCTCCTTCCCTCTCTACTTATCTCTATCTCCCTCCCTCCATCCTTCCCTCTCTTTATCTCCCCTCTCTCTCTCTCTACCTCTCCCTCCATCACTCCCTATCACTCTCTCTATTTCTTTCTACCTCACCTCCCTCTCTCTTCCTCCATAATCTTTCCCTCTCTTCTTCACTATCTACTCTCTATTCCCAATCCCTCTCTCTACCTACCTCTGCATCCATCACACCCTACCACTCTCTCTCTACACCTCTATCTCACCTTTCTCTCCCTCCCTACCTCTCCCTCCCTCCCTCATTCCCTCTACTTCTCTTTATCTCTCCTCTCTCTACCTCTCCTTCCCTCTCTACTTATATTTATATCCTCTCTCCCTCTCTCTCCCTACCTCTCCTTCCACCACTCTCTATTTCTCTCTATCACCTCTCTTTTCCCTCTCCATCTCCCTCCCTCTCTGCTTATCTATATCTCCCGTCTCCCTCTCTACCTACCTATCCATCCATCACAACCTACCACTATATCTCTCTATTACTCTCTATCTCACCTCCCACTCTCTCCATCCATACCTCTCCCTCTCCTTCCCTCTCTACTCTCTATCTCCCTAATCCCCCTCTACCTACCTCTCCATCCATCACTCCCTACCACTCTCTCTACACCTCTCTATCTCACTTCTCTCCCTCCCTCCCTCATTCTCTCTCTCTCTCTCTAGATGTATCCCTCCCTACCTTTTCCCTTATGTACTCTCTATCTCTCCTCTCCCTCCCTCAACCTCTCTGTCTTTCTCTCTCTTCCTCCACCCTCAGCCTCTTTCTCTCTCACTCTCTCCTCTTTATCTCACCATTCTATCTTTCCCTCTCTATTACTCTCTCCTCTATATATCACCATTCTCTCTCTACTTATCTTTATCTCACCTATCCCTCTTTACCTCTCCCTTCCTCCCCTCTCTCACCCACCTTCCCTCCATCTCTATCTCTCTCTACTTCTATCTATCTCACCTATCCCTCTCTACCCGCATATCCCTCCATCACTCTCTATATTTCTCTCTATCTCACCTCCCTCTCTTTCCCTCCATACCACTCCCTCCATCTATCCTTCCTTATCTACTCTTTATCTCTCATATTTCTCTACCTCTCCTTCCCTCTCTACTTATCTTTAACCCCCCTTTCCCTCCCAACCTCTCTCTCTCTCTCCCCAATCCCTCCCTCCCCCTATGAGGGTTGAGGGTGTAAGGTTTAGTGTTTAAGGTATAGGGTTGAGGTTTTATGGTTGATTGTATAGGGTATAGGGATTAGGGTTTAGGATATTAGGTATAAAGTTGAGGGTATGGGGTATAGGGTTGAGGGTTGAGGGATAGTGTTTAGGGTTGAGGGTATAAGGTTAAGTGTATAGGGTATATGGATTATGGTTTAGGATATTGGGTATATGGTTGAGGGTATTGGGTTGAGGTTTTACGGTTTATGATTTATGTATAAGTTTGAGGGTTGAGGGGTGAGGTATAATGTTCATGGTTGAGGGTATAAAGTTAAGTGTATATGGTATAGGGATTAGGGTTTAGGATATTATGTATAGGGTTTAGTGTGTAGGTTTTAGGGTATAAGGTATAGGGTTAAGGATTGATAGTGTAGTGTTCTTTGTTTAAGTATAGGGTTGAGGGATAATGTTTAGGGTTTAGGGTATAATGTTGAGGGTATATGGTATAGGGATGATGGTTAAGGATGTAGGGTTTAGGGTTTAAGGCATAGGGTTGAGGTTGGAGGGTTGAGGGATAGTGTTCAAGGTTGAGGGTATAGGGCTAAGCATATAGGGTATAGGGATTAGGGTTTAGAATATTGGGTATAGGGTTGAGGGTATTGGGTTTAGGGTTTATGGTTTAGCATACAAGGTTGAATGTAGGGTTTAGGGTTTAGCATACAAGGTTGAATTTAGGGTTTAGGGTTTAAGTATAGGGTTGAGGGATGATTTTCATGGTTTAGGTTATAAGTTTGAGGGTATAGGGTATAGGGATGAGGGTTGAAGGTGTAGGGTTTAGGGTTTAAGGTATAGGGTTGAGGGCTGAGATATAGTGTTTAGGGTTGAGGGTATAGGGTTAAGTATATAGGGTATAGGGATTAGGGTTTAGGATATTGGGTATAAGGTTGAGGGTTGAGGGTTTAGGTTTGAGATTTTAGGGTTTAGGGTTCAAGGTTTAGGGTACAAGGTTTAATGTAGGGTTTAGGGTTAATTATAGGGTTAAGGGTTGAGGGATAATGTTTAGGGTTTAGGGTATAAGCTTTAGGTATAGGGTATAAGGATGAGGGTTGAGGGTGTAGGGTTTAGGGTTTAAGGTATATGATTGAGGGTTAAGGGATAGTGTTCAGGGTTTCAAGGGTATAAGTTTAAGTGCATAAGGTATACGGATTAGGGTTTAGGATATTGGTTATAGGGTTGAGGGTAATAGGTTTAGGGATTAGGGTGTAGGGTACAAAGTTGAAAGTAGGGTTTAGGGTTTGAGTATAAGGTTGAAGGATAATGTTTAAGTTTTAGGGTATAAGGTTGAGGGTATAGGTTATAGGGATAAGGGATGAGGGTTTAGGGTTGAGGGTCTAAGGTATAGGTTTGAGGGTTGAGGGATAGTGTTTAGGGTTGAGGGTATAGGGTTAAGTGTATAGGGTATAGGGATTAGGGTTTAGGATATTCGATATAGGGTTGAGGGTATTGGGTTTAGGGTTGAGGTTTTAGGTTACAAGGTTGAATTTAGGGTTGAGGGTTGATGTTATAAGGTTAAAGTGTATAGGGAATAGAGATTAGGGTTTAGGATATTGGGTATAAGATTTAGGGTGTAGCGTTTAGGGTATAAGGTATAGGGTTAAGGGTTGAGAGTGTAGGGTTTAGTGTTTAGGTATAGGGTTAAGGGATAATGTTTAGGGTTTAGGGTATAAGGTTAATGGTATAGGGTCTAGGGATGAGGGTTGAAGGTGTAGGATTTAGGGTTTAAGGTATAGGTTTTAGGTTTGAGTGATAGTGTTCAGGGTTGAGGGTATAGGGTTGAGGGTTTAGGTTAAAAGGTTGAATGTAGGGTTGAGGGTTGAGGGTATAAGGTTAAGTGTATTAGGTATATACATTAGAGAGGGAAAGAGGGAGGGGGGAGAAAGAGAGAAAGAGGTGAGATAGAGAGAGAGGGGGGAAGGAGGAAGAGAGATGAGGGTTGA
>VDFB02291732.1:87278-98245 GCA_007258455.2 Sequoia sempervirens
TTGATCTCCATCTTAATGAAACCCTAGAAAAAGGCCACAATTGATCCTAGATTCTTTACATTAGACAAGATCACATTTTTTCTATGTTTCATTTTGGTGAACCTGACATTTCGATATCATAAACCTTCTAAAATTTGAAGTGATTCAACCCTAGAGCTATGTTTAGCATTGCATTGTTTTACATTATTTGTTTAGGGTTTCATTTTTGTATCATAAAAGACATAAAAATTTAAAAAATGTATCTCATATTGCATCATAGGTTATAATAGGATTACTTTCAGTCATTTAGGTCATATCTACATTCAAAATTGTATTCACAATTGTCACTTTTTGTTAAATATTGTTACACATTTATATTTGAGTTACATTGTCTTAAATTGAGTAAATTCTGGAGAAAATTTGACTTTCAAACCTATTTGCAAATAGACACAAAACCCCTAGGTAGTCTAATAAATATTCAATCTTTCAATTTTTCAGAAGCCCTATCAAGGACATAGACACCCTTGGGCACCTCTTTATGCTACTGGTGACTCAATTTTTTTTGCACATATCTCTATCTCTGTATTTTCAGTTTGTTTCTGCTTGCAAATGTCTGATTTGAAATTCTAAAAAGATGTTATTGCATGTGCAAGAAAGGTGTCATTTTGCTTAATTTGTTACAATTTTTTTAAAAATTGTTGCATTTCAGTGTTGGAAATTATGAGATATGTAGGACAATTATTTACATCATGTTCTCATTACAAAAATCTTGTGTTATCATTATTCATGTTCTATTGTCAAATCTTGTTAAGCATTTCAAAGAATTTTTGTTACAAACATGTCACAATGAGTTATTTACCCTCTTGTTGTTTTTCATTGATCCCTCTCCCACTATTTCTCCTATGTGTGAGGTTAGCTTGGTGAAAGAGAATACAATATTTTACAATCATAATAATCATGTTTATCTTCTCGCGACACCTTTCCTACTTGGGAAGAAGGTATCTTAGTGTTAGAAGATCCAATCATTGAGCATCATGAGAATTTTTTTGTTCCTCTTCCCCTACCTCTCCTACTTGGGAAGATATTATTGGACAAGATGATGAAAACATTGATACATTTATGTATTGCTTAGATGAAGATTCTAAGGTGACATTAGATTCCCCCTCGACAGAAGATCATCAACAAGAAGCTAAGTCCATTGAGGTTATGAACACACAATTGGCTACTATATCTCCTCTAATTATTGGACCTCCTAAAACTCCTTTAATTATTGGAATTCATAAAAATCCTTTAATTATTGGACCTCCTAAATCACCTATCATTATAGGACCTCCTAAATCTCATGGTCATATCTTAAAATTTGTAAAACAACTCACTAGTAATCATGTGTCAAAGCAACTGAATTATCATACCGTTGCTCACACATATAACACTAGAAATAATAAGAAACCAAAACAAATACCAACATCCATCCCATTGCCTCAACCATACCTCCCACCTACACCTAACATTCCACAATGTAGTGGTAAAGAATTTGATCTTGTTGAGAAACTTCGTAACACTTCTGCTAAGATCTCTTTGTGGGATTTAATTCAAACATCTCTTGTTTACCATGACATGCTTCAAAATACTTTACAAAAAGTTTTTGTCTGTCCTAGTGTGCAACCAAATGATGTGGAAATTTTTATTGAGAGTATGAATTCACATAGTATGGATATTGTCTTTTATCGAAGTGAATTACCTCCCTTGGAAGCACAAAAACAAAATGATGGTTTGATGATAATGACCGTTATTAACAAGGTTGAGATTAGGTGTAACCTTATTGAAAATGGTTTAGGGATTAATGTTTGTAGTGTAACTCTTTTTGGAGAGGATAAAAATTTAATTCAACCTGTTGATTTCTCAATCAAAGGTTTTGATAACATGAAAAGAAAACCACTTGGCGTGATAACATTACCTGTTAAATATGGTAAGGTTGTGTTGAAAAATCCCATCCATGTCATGCCTCATGACCTTTCATATAGTATTCTCTTGGGTAGACTATGAATTCATGAAATGAAAGGAGTGCCTTCAATGCTTCATCATCTAATGAAATACACTTACAACAATAAGGTTTACACGATAAAAGATGATCCAAAATTTGAAAATTATTTACAAACTGAAACAAGAATAAAGAATCCTCTTAAAACATTGACACCAACTACAAAAGTGGGACCTTTACAAATTGAGGAAAAAGATGAGTGTCTTTCATCAATGACAAAATTGTTGGATGATGTTTGGGGTTCATTATATTTTACACCTACATTCATGGGGGAATATAATATTACACAATCAAAATCAGGAAAAGAGAAAGAAGCCGCAATGATATCAACATAATATTTCACTGAATCATCAAAAACATCAGATTTCACAACTTCTAACAAAGAGGAAGACACAAATTACACATCCACTTATGATGAAAGTGATTATGAAAAACCACCTTCTTCGAAAGAAATGGAAGCCATTTATGGAAGGGGTTATCAACTTTTGAAACAATTTGGCTATAATGGAAAAGGATGTGGTGTAAAAGAACAAGGTATCCATGTCCCCATAGAGCCTAACACACAAGAAACAACCAAAGGTCTTGGTTGTGGTCCTTCAAAAGTAACAAAAACATAAAAAAGACCTTCACTTAATCATACAAGAGATAAATAACATTAGTTGTTGCTTCTTACCACGTGGTAGTTGTAGTATCACAACATGCTCACTACCATACATGGGGGTATAAACTAGGCTTTATGCAATCATATATCATCTCATGAGGAGAAATACATCATTATCCATCTTAGGCTCATTAGGAAGCCTTGTGCTAGGTGCATTCCTTCTTGCAAGGGATCCCTTTCTATCTCCTCAAATCATTAGTGTATCAAGTACACTAACATTTTAAGGGGGAATATGATCCCCCGCTTATTGTTCGCTTATGAAATGGTCCCTTTTTAGTGATGATAGCATATAGCTCCTACAAAGTGCGACCTTTTTAATGAAAGTGTGTCCCCTTTTTGGTGATATTGGGCTTGAGGTCTCATAAGAGTGTAAACTTTCTTGGAATATGATGTTCCCCTTGGTGGTAATGCTATGGCTAGTATTCCCTAAGGTGTGAGTTTCTATTCCACGACTTGTCATCTCTTGGTGGTGATGTCATGTGTGATGTTCCCTAAGGTGTGACCTTTCATATATTGAGAAAATACCCTTTGTTGTTTTTGTAAATAACTTTTTGTGGTAGTGTTGTTATAAAACCCCTTGAGGTTTTGGCCTTATCTTGTCATTGTTTATACACCTCCTTAAGCAAGTTTTTGCAGCTCCTTAGGTGAGTTTGGAATTTTTTTCTTCACTTTGTTCATAGGCGTTGAACCTAGTGATGCATTGGCATAGCATCTTGATCATTTTTTAGCACCTTATCAGCGTTATCAGGGATATAAATCTTGGTATGGTTGACATGGGTGCACACCTAGTGAATATCAAACTTCACTAGACCTAGTGTGTTTCTCATTTTACCTTTCCTTGGGGGCTCACCTTGTGAATATTAGACTTCACTAGCCTATGTTGCCTTCTGATTTTTGATTCACCTAGAAAATATCAGACTTTTCTATTGTGTGAGTCATTAATGCCTTTGGTGTGGATCCTAGCATAACACAACTTGCTAGCTCATGATTATCCATACCCTCATTTTTTCATTTCTTTTTGACATCTTGTATGTTTGTGTATGTTGTCTTGATGCATTCCATACATGTGTGTGTTGCTTTGTGCTTATGTTGGTTTGTCATGGGATCTTGGGTCTTGGGGGATTTTTCACTCCCCCTAGATCCTTAGTCATCCTATCTCTTAAACATTTGGACAATCAAACCCCTCTTGACATAGATTCTCTACTTTAGTGTGAGTCTGAGCATAAGTTCACACTCTCACTAAAGTGGGGGCTAAATGTAGCATCATAAATTGTCACCTTTGACAATTTCACACTATGTTTTGTCCCTCCTAAATTATTAATCCTAATTAAGCAACTAATTTCCCAAATTATGCATCCTATAGCCTATTTTTACCATTTTCTAAGAAATTGCAAGCATGAAACAAATTCATTTATTTAGTGTTTTTCTCTTGACACCCAAAATCCTAGAAAATAGGGCCAAGAATAGGATGGCCTTGGGTGTCTAAGTCCCCCTATTTTATTGAGATCCAAATTTGAATATGTCAGTGCCGACATTTTTACATTCCAAATTCAAATTGCAAATGTTGGCTATTAGGATTTAATTTGTGGGAAATTGAATAAATACCTATAAATATGTAGTTATTTTATCATTTCAAATCTAAGGAGAATTTATGAGCAATTATTATTATCAAGAGCACTATCAAACAAGTCAAGAGCAACATTTCAGAGCTTTATTGTAGCAAATCAAGATCCAAGCATCATGTCAAATCTTATGTGAGTTTATATGGGTTTATATTATCATTGTTTGTGAAGGCTAACCCTTGTTGTAGGTCTCCAAGAAATTCAATAAATCAAACAAGAAAGATCCAAGACCTTGAAGTGATGTCTATGATTTCAATCCTTCAAGGAATCCATTTAAGGGTGGTGAGTTGCAACACTTTGTTGATTCATCATTTCTTCATCATTTCTTCTTATCATTAACATTGCCACTATGGAAGTGGAAACACTAACACAGGGTTTGACTAAGGAAGGCCCCTAAATGATGCAACATTTCTTCTCTCTTTGAATATGTAGATTTTAGGTTTGAAGAGGACTAAAGGAAATTTGAAGATCATCCATCCATTGTTGCATTCAAATCCCTACACCTTGTCAACTCATGGAAATTCACCTACAAAATTATCCTATAGTAATCTAACAAGTCTGCAAGCAGAAACAAGGATCTCAAATCTAACATTAGAGGACTACAGAAGTAGAGCAGGACACCCCTACAAGGACTCAAATTCCCTTGGGTGACTCTATCCTCATATTAAGGCTGGCATCAAAATTTTAGGATAGGTACACATCACTCTACCCCTCCAAGTTCTTCCTACAAATCTCTATTTTAGTCTATTAATTATCAGTATCTTATATTTTCATATTAGGGCACATAGTCTAATTAGGTTAATCAAAGAAAATAAATTCCAATCCATTCCAAGACTCAAAAAGATGCAGATCCAAGCCTGATTAGATCACCTTCATGGTTGAAATTCATTCTAAACACCTTGTTGATCTCCATCTTAATGAAACCCTCGAAAAAGTTGACAATTGATCCTAGGTTCTTTGCATTAAACTTAGGATCACCTTTTTTCTATGTTTCAATGTGAAATATGTAATCATCTCCATTAACCTATATGCATTATACTATCACATCCTTAGGTACATACTACTCTTTATTTACTAAGGGGACTTAAAGACTTCACATTGAATATATTGTTACAATATTTATTGGAAATAAAAGTAAAATAAAAAAATAGTAGACCACTTCAACGAAGTGACCTCCAACAATTAGTTAATAATACATGAATTCAATAATTTGAGTTATGATCATATGGCAGAGAATTATATTCCTTATTTATAGGAATAACTATATAGGGAAACACCCCTTCATCTTAATTAAGAGGGGTTGAGGTAGTACCTAAAACTAATGCTAAGGTTAAACATGCCACAAGTTCTTATCCTTATTATACTTAACAATATATAATATATACTTAGACATATATGAAAAATTAGAATCATAACATTCCCATCCCCTTCAAAAAATCATTGCCCTTAATGCTTAGAAAATCTAAATATTTTGTATGAATTTTCTTCATTCCATGTTGCATCTTCAACTAGAAGATTATTCTAGTTGATTAGGAATTTTGAGACGGCTCTATTTCGCAATATGATTTTGGGAATTTCATGAATTTTTTGAATATTTTTAATGAATAATTTTTCCATAGTTCTAGCATGAAATGAATGAGAGAGTCCACAAAAAAATGCATACTTAATGAGTCTATCTACAACAACTATGAATATATCAATATCGTTTAACTTTGACAACCCGATAATTAAGTTTGTTGATATTTATTCCCAACATTGTGCTAGAATTCCTAATATTTTTAAGAGGTTTTAAGCCTCTATTATTTCACCTTTATTTCATTGGCATATCAAACATTCAACCATAATTTTTTTGACATTCACTTTAATACTTTTCGAAAAAACATTTCTTTATACGATGATAGATACAAACAAATATTTTATACTATTTTCTTAGGCCCCAAAATCCTCTCAAATGTTAAAATAATTTTAGGTTTCGGCCACTCTTTTATTGTTGGAGTTTTCTTAGGGTCCACCTTAACACCTTTAGGTGACACCACATGTCCTAATTATTCTATTTGTTTCACCATAAAGATAATATTGAATTTTTTTGCATAGATTTTGGGTAAACACATAATATTGTGTCTACTTTGTGTGCCAACACTTTTTTGAAGGGGTTGGGTGCTAAAACTACCCAACCACCTTTGAACAAAGGTTTTCCTTCAAATAAAGGTGCCTTCATTTGAAGGTGGAACACTCAAGACATTTGAAAGAAGGTTACCCTTCATTCTAAGGTACACAATAGTTGCTCTAAAAAATTAAAATAATACCTTCGTTTGAAGGGAGTTTCAAACAAAGGTGTTATTTTAATGATAAAAAGTAAATTTCATCAAATGAATTTTCAAAAGTCATTTGGATTTCTCCAGGTTGAATGCACCTCGTGTTTTCACTAGTGCTCTCGTCGACATCACCAAGGCTCCTATTGACATAAATATGATAGATCACCACTATTGGTGTGAAAAAAATTCTTGTACTTAGCTAATCCTAACAAGGGGTACTTATTCACATGTTAAATTTACTTAGTTTCTAGATTCCTTCTAGAAGTCTTAGTTGTTTAGATAATATATTATCTTATCTTTTTGACTTTTTTGTTAAGTTAGTTCTCTCATAACATAAGATTAAGACACATGTCACAATCTTGTCTAATCCTATCTCACACCTTGGCTATATAACCAAGGGGTTCTCATTTGTATTTTATATTCCAATCTAGTACAATTTCAATCTTGAGTATTGCATATTGGCTATATTATCTTGCATCCATTATTGTAAATTTATTCTCTTGTTTTTCTCTCTTGTAGAAGGTTATTTTTGGTTTTGTAGGAGATCCTTGAGGCTTGAGTCCTTAAGTGACTCTAACATGGTATTAGAGCTTCAAATCTACCAGCCCCCTCTTAGATCTTGGAGATAATTAAGCTTGAGTTTTTACTATGGTGAAAATCTTGGTGGATTTTGAAAAGTTGAGTATGCTCTTCTCTTGCATCAAATGATGACTAGGATAATCAGAAAAACTTGATAGAAATACCAAATTTGGGGTTTTATCTTTGTGGATTTGTATTGCAAGTTTATTTTGGAGCATGCTAGTGCAAATATAAGCTCACTATTGAGTTTAGAATGTCCAAGAAATTTAGATCTAGCTTTTATTCCACTCAATTTGGCCATTGTATGATATAGTTGCAGACTGGGGTTTGAAGCTTAGATCTTGTGAACAACTTTTTATTGGAGCACTTATAGCCCAAATGGATGCTTCTATTGTATTTAGATGGCTCAAAAGCCCCTATCTTCATATAAAAAATTTCTATTTTAGACGAATTTGATTTTTGGGAAATTCTTATTTTGCTAGGAGGGTCATCACTGTAGACTAAATTCAACATTTTTAAAAAATTCATAACTTTTGATCCAGAAATTAGATTTTGATGAACAAGATATTGTTGGAAAGATGGTTCTAAGAAATTTATAATGGCGTAGTTAATTTTTAAGAATTGTTCTATTTGATGCTTATTTTTCTAGCTTGAAGTTAGATCTTATTTTTCAGCCTCCAAGCTCATAACTTTTTGCTTCAGACTCCTTTTTTCCCAATTCTTATGGCATCAGGAAGGTATTGAGGAGAAATTCAATTTTATATATGATTTTTATCACAAATTTCAAAGTTTTAATTCAAATCCAGATTGGTCATTTGGAATAACTTCTTGTAAATTTGCAAAAAAATGGTATTTTCTTCAAGCACAAAGGGGTTAATTGCTTGTATTGTGAGGGGTAATTTTCTATTCCTCTATTGTAATTTTTTATTTTATCATAGATTTTCTAAAAGTTTTACTTTTAACCCCATATAACTATCATGAATGGAAGTCACAAATGGGGGTTTTGTTGTTAAAATTGAAGTTGCAAAGAATCACATTTGGCATAGATCTAGAACCCACAAGAGCTACAAAAAGAATAAAATAGTTTAATAGAAGTGATGAAGCCCTTGGTACTCTTATTTTGTCCATTTCTCCAAATCTTAGATATCATGTTACATCTTCTACACATCCTAATGAACTTTGTACTACCTTAGAGAGTCTCTTTGATAAGTCAGATAAAATGAGGAAATTTAAGTTGGAGAATGAACTTATGAGTCTTAATCCTTCAGATTTTGATAATATCCAAGACTTTTTCACTAAGAAAAATTCTTTTAGACTGTAGTTATCTATTTGTGGGGTAACTAAAAAGGATGAACCTAATTAATCAATAATAAAATATGAACATTAGTGATTAATATAAGCATAACCCAAAGTCGGGTCAAACACTTGACTAAATCTTTTCTTTTCAAAAGATATAAATGAGTCAATAATCTCCATAATGATGCAAGTGTCTATACAAACTGTATCATAACTACACAACTTAATTTATTTTATGACTCAATGCAAATACACACACCCAAAAACCGTAATGACATATGCAACAATTTAACTATTTTGGCCATGCTCTTTACAAAAAAAAAGAATTATAAATTATAACACAAGAAAGGAAGTAAGAGTCATCTACTCTTTCAATGGTAATACATACGATAAATAATATATCACCATTTTCATTATAAAACCCCTACCATTCCCTTACCATGACTTGAAACAAAAAATAAAAGAGAGAAAGCCTCATTGAGGGGTAAGTGCAAAAAGATGGGGGGGGCAAAAAGGGGGCTTAAGTGGCCACATTTTTTTGAAATCAGGAAAATAATGACCTTGGACATGAAATTGAGGATAGTTACAATCAAAATTTTGAGATACAAAAAAAAAAAGGATTGTAGTGCTTTGAGTCTACTTTCTAAACTACTAATTTATTTTGAAAATGGTTGAGATTAAGGGGTTCAAAAGAGGGATGCACAGAAATTAGTGTTGTTTTTGTCAAAAAAGCATAACATAAAATTTTTTGTGTGTACTTAGCACAAACTTTTATTTAGTATTTTTAAAATTGCTTTGGTGAGAAATTAGCTAATAGTACTTAGTTGATGCATGATTTTTCTAATAATTTTTTAATGAATATTTGATTTTTTACTAATTTTCAAAGTGGACACTTCTTGAAAAATAGAATTTTGGCCGTGCTACCCCTACAAATTTTGGAAACTAATTGATTTTTAAAAAAAATTATAGAATGGAGTCTAGTTTCTAAAAATGTAATTTATTTAAAATTTTGATGAACGGTTAATTTATAATGAAAAAAACACCAAACATTGCTTTTTTCCAAAAAAGAGACACAAACAAAAGAAATTATAGATGAAAGACTTAACATTGTCAAAAACTGAAAAAAATTACATCGTTGGATAGCTAAGAGAGAGCCTAACATTACCAAAGTGTGTGATTTGTTCAACATTGAAACACGTGCAATCATGACGGTGAGCATGAACCCGATCATGTGAAATATTATAGAATTTGCAAAAACACGTCTCTGGTCATTGGGAAGGCCCTCCAAGCCTTTGGGTTGGTATTCCAAGGCAAATACCAAGCCTAGGGCTTGGGGATTCCCAAAGCAAGATATAACGTGAGCACGTTATAACACACTCATGTTATTTCATGTATATAGTTTCGAGATGTTTGAGTGTGGTTTCGGATCTCTAGGAGTTATAATGCAAATTCTAGTTTTTGGAAGATCTCACAAATTTTAGATAGTCAAATTTTAGTAATTAGCATGTCCAATTTCAGTAATCAGGAGGTCAAATTTCAGTAATTATCAAGTTGTATTATTTGTCTCTCTATCTCATTGATTTTTATCCCTTACATTCTAGACCTCTCTCTCACTATCTCCATCCCTTTATCTGACTCTCTCCCTTGATCTCAAGAAATCTCTCTCTCTCTTTCTATCCTTTGCCCTCTAATTCTCTCTATCTCACTTCTCTCTTGTTCCCTCTATCCTTCCCTCTCTACTTATCTCTATTTCCCTCCCTCCATCCTTCCCTCTCTCTCTCCTCTCTCTCTCTACCTACCTTCCCTCTATCATTCCTTGCCACTCTATCTATTTCTCTCTATCTCATCTCTCTCACCTCCCTCTCACTCCCTCCATACTCTCTCCCTCTCTTCTTCCCTATCTACTCTCTATCTCCCAATCCCTCTCTCTACCTACCTCTCCATCCATCACATCCTACCACTCTCTCTCTACACCTGTTTATCTCACATTTCTCTCCCTCCCTCATTCCCTCTCTACTTGTCTCTATCTCTCCTCTATCTACCTCTCCTTCCCTCTCTACTTATCTTTATCTCCTCTCTCCCTCTCTCTACCTATCTCTCCTTCCACCACTCTCTATTTCTCTCTATCTCACCTCTCTCTCCCCTACTCACATCTCCTCCTTCACTTATCTATATCTCCCCTCCTCTCTCCCTTCCTTCCCTCTCTACTCTATCTTCCTAATCCCTCTCTCACCTATCTCTCCATCTATAACCTCACCACTCTCTTACACCTCTATCTCACTTCTCTCTCCCCATTCCCTCTATACTTCTCTCTCTCTACCTCTCCTTCCCTCTCTAATTATATTTATCTCCCCTCGCTCGCTCTCTTTCTCTCTCTCTCTCTCACTAGATGTTTCCCTCCCTACCTTTTCCCCTATCTACTCTCTATCTCTCTTATCCCTCCCTCTACCTATCCCTCACTCTCTCTCACTCCT
>VDFB02291732.1:98345-114999 GCA_007258455.2 Sequoia sempervirens
AGAGGGATTTGCCAAATTGAATTTCGATGGGGCATCCATAAGTGAATTGGGTTAGTCAAGGGTAGGAATCTATATTAGAAACTCGTCAGGTGATATCTTGGCAGCCTCTTCAATCCACTTAGTTCATGGTATGAATAATAGTGCAAAGGCACAAGCTTTATTATTTGGATTAGAATTGGCATCAAATTTGGGGATTACAAATATTCACATAGAAGGTGATTCTTTCATAATTATTAATTCATGCAGATCAATAAAGGTTTAGAATTGGAATTTAAGTTACATTTTAAAGAAAGCATGGGATTTGATAGATGGCTTTAATACTTCCATGTAATTACCCACACATACAAGAAAGGTAATAGGATAGCAGATTATCTTTCCAATCTTGGTTGCGAGAATAGGGAGTTAAATGTTTTGCAGGACATAAACTAGTTAAAAGAAATTCCTCAGCTATTTGATCTAATTCAACAAGAAGCAAATAGGTAATCTTGTTTTCAAATGGCATAAACTTATCTCAAAGAGACTCTTTGACTAACTCTTCATTGTCAAAGTTATGAAGCAAAGCCACCATGGTTGTCATATGCCAAATCAACTCTGAGCTGGAAGTATATGCATGTGGCAAAGCCACCGTGGATATCTTATGCCAATCAACTCTGAGCTGGATTTATAAGCATGTGGTTTGAGGTCTTTTTGAGGTAATAATTAATCGTTAAGCCTCATGGTTATATGTAGCAGATTAAAGGATTATCCACATAAGCTATTAAGGACCACTCTTATCACTTGATGTTGTGATCATGTCCGATAATGTCCATTTATTCCATGCTAAGTCGCATCAGTCCCTTCAAATTAGCTGCTAAACATATTTTATATTTTCTGTGTACTTGTAAATGATGATTTATAGCGCGATACCAGCCAATTTGCATTTAGGCATTTGTCTAGCATGAGCCAGAATTCAAAGAAGTACACAGAGGTTTTAAATGCTCATTCTTTCACACATCTTCTCATTATGAATATGCACTCCATTTAGATAGAATTTGGCATGAAATAGGCATTCAAAGGAATTCATTTGCACAGTTCAAAGCAATAACAAAAAGGTAGTGAGAGGCAATAGAATTTTGCGATCTTAAGAATTGGTACTTCGTCATTCCTGCCCAAGCTTAATGGCATTTCGCCCATGGAATCTAAGGGTTTCATTACCAGTCAAACCATGGGAAAGACTGGTGGAAGAATACCTCACTTGTGATGTCCACAGAACGATGTTCATCATAGATAATGAAAGAGTTGAAGATGATATTCGTATCATTTTGGGACTCGAAATCACCAGTCTGGGGGCACGTTGAATTATCTTCCCCTCACAAGTGATCTCCATTTTTCTGTCAAATGCTCTTGATTTAATAGTCTCTGGTCGAATTGGAGGAATTGGCTAGGAAGTATTTCAAAGTTCAATATATTTTGGATAATGCAATTCTCTATGCAGTTCAAAACTATAATTTCTTTACTGGGGAAGGGTTTATTGGAGGGCTATTTCTGAGGGTTTTTGTACAGAAAAGGTAGTGCTTTGAAGAGATTTTCAATGCCATTAGATTGGCTTTACAGTTTAACAATGACAATATTTTGTTGTGTGCCTTAAGGAAACACTAGAGGCATACTTGTTCCATGATGGAATTGGAAATCAAGGAGAAATATTATGCCCTAGCTTATCTCTATGCGTTTGTCTTGCCTCCTCCATGCAATGGTGTTCTTCTAGACCTTCAACTTGGAGTCAACCCACCAATTCGAAGATAAATCACATTCAAATGGCTCCAAGTCGGGTGCATAACAGAGCTCAGGCACATTCATCCTTGGTGGTTGCGTCACGTCCAGTTTCTCACTCTAATCTTCAAAGAGCCGTTGTTCACAACATAAGAATTTTTGAGAGGGGTCTTCATTTGGCAGAGGGATTAGAAGGGCAGGATGAAAATTCGGTTAATGGGGGGTCATTGAAAAGGTGAAAATGTTTGTAATGGGTATTTCAAATTTTGTTGGGGCTTTAAATTTGTAATCAGTGGGTTAAGGCCACATTTAATGGGTTTCCTTTTTTGGTAAACTTTCATATAATTGGATAGTATAAGTTCGGGGATGGTGTTTTGGGTTCTCAGTGGTGAATTTTTTATTCTCAGCATGCCTTATAATCTTCAGAATTGTACAAAATCGAAAAAACTTGTAATTTAATTTCGGGCTTTAACTAGAGGTTTCTTACTGGTTCTTCCTGCTAGTATGCCCTTTGAACTAGTTTATGTAATTATCTATTTATATAATATAATATTATAAGTGGTTTACCACTTTTTGCTAAACAATAAAAATTATTTATTTATTTATTATTATAATAAGCCCTTTTAAATTGGAGCCACCATTTTAATGTGTTACCGCTTCCATAAAATCAAAGGACCTTGATGAAAATAAGGGTTTAAATTATTTATTTTAATAAATCACATTTCTACATAGATCTAAAAATAAAATACTATAAAATATAAATATTTTCTACTTAAAAATAAAAGTTGTTTATTTTCCCACTTTTTTTTTGCAAGTTCTTACAATATACCCTAAAGTTGTACACATTTTTATTATCAAAAAATTAGAATCAAAAGGTCAACTTTATATTACCATATCTTCCTTAATGTGATAAATTTTTAAAAAGATCTTGAAGTCCTCTTTCCAATAAATTGAATCATTATTTTATGGATATATATGTGAATAAAATGAACCTCCAAATGAAATTTAGCCCCTCATAGAGGAATTAGTAACTAATTTTGTTTCACTTTTTTGAAATCAAAGCTTTGTTAGCACTTGATAGGGTTCAAACTTATAACAATAAATTAAGATAATATAGAAGTGATAACAAACCCAACACAAAAGATGTTTCCAGGCCAAGATGTCATTCTATATTATATATATAGAAATAGAATAAACCCTTGAGGTAGAACAACACTATAAAATACTCATTAGTAAAGAAACCAACCCAAGATATCCCAAACATGTGCCTTACTATTCATATATCTATATAAATATATTAACCTCCCTTATATATGTATTCAAGAATAATAACATAATTGAGGTCTATACCACTAAGTTTAATGTAGGCCTAGTTATTTTTTAATAATTAATTTACACAAGCTATCTACATGACCTAATATAACTAACTTAAGAAATGTGTGTGTAGCATCGTAAATTTTCACCCTTGAAAATTTCACACTATGCTTTGTTCCTTGTAAATTATTGAGCCTAATTAAGAATCTAATTTTCCAAATTATACATCCTATAGCCTATTTTTACCATTTTACAAGAAATTGCAGGCATGAAACAAATTTATTTATTTAATGTTTTTCTCTCGACACCTAAAATCATAGAAAATAGGGCCAAGAGTGAGATGCCCTTGGGCGTCTGAGTCCCCCTATTTTGTTAGGATCCAAAATTGAATATGTTGATGTCGATATTTTAACATTTGAAATTCAAATTGCAAATATCAACTATTGGGATTTAATTTGCGACAAATTGAATAAATGCCTATAAATACCTAGTTATTCAATCATTTCAAATCTAAGGAGAATGTATGAGCAATTATTATTATTATCAAGAGCACTATCAAGCAACTCAAGAGAAATATTTTAGAGATTTATTACAATAAATCAAGATCCAAGCATCATGTCAAATATTATGTGAGCTTATATGTGTTTATGTTATCATTGTTTGTGAAGGATAACACTTGTTGTAGGTCTCCAAGAAATTCAAGCAATCAAACAAGCTAGATCCAAGACCTTGAAGTGATGTGTATGACTTCAGTCCTTCAAGGAAGCCATTGAAGGGTGGTGAATTGTAAAATTTTTTTGATTTATCATTTCTTCCTATCATTTATCTTTTATATCATTTACATAGCCATTGTGGAAGTGGAAACACTAACACAGGGTTTGACTAAGGCAAGCCCCTAAAATGCACAACATTTCTTCTCTCTTTGAATGTGTAGATTTCAGGTTTGAAGAGAATTGAATGAAATTTGAAGATCATTCATCCTTTGTTGCATTAAAATCTCTACACCTTGTCAACTTATGGAAACTCACCTACATAATTATATGATAGTGATTTGACAAATCTACGAGCAGAAACAAGGATCTCATATCTGACATCAGAAGACTGCGAAAGTAGAGGAAACCCCTACAAGGAATCAAATGCCCTTGGGTGACTTTGTCCTCATATTTAGGCTGACATTAAACTTTCAAAATAGGTACACATCACTCTACCCTTCCAAGATCTTCCTGCAAATATTTGTTTTAGTTGTTAATTCTCGATATCTTGCATTTTCATATTAGGGCACATAGTCTAATTAGGTTAATCAAATCAAATCAATTCCAATCCATTCCATGAATCAAAAATATGTAGATCCAAGTCTGATTGGCTCACCTTCATGGTTGAAAGTAAATCTAAACACCTTGTTGATCTCCATCTTAATGAAACCCTAGAAAAAGGCCACAATTGATCCTAGATTCTTTACATTAGACAAGATCACATTTTTTCTATGTTTCATTTTGGTGAACCTGACATTTCGATATCATAAACCTTCTAAAATTTGAAGTGATTCAACCCTAGAGCTATGTTTAGCATTGCATTGTTTTACATTATTTGTTTAGGGTTTCATTTTTGTATCATAAAAGACATAAAAATTTAAAAAATGTATCTCATATTGCATCATAGGTTATAATAGGATTACTTTCAGTCATTTAGGTCATATCTACATTCAAAATTGTATTCACAATTGTCACTTTTTGTTAAATATTGTTACACATTTATATTTGAGTTACATTGTCTTAAATTGAGTAAATTCTGGAGAAAATTTGACTTTCAAACCTATTTGCAAATAGACACAAAACCCCTAGGTAGTCTAATAAATATTCAATCTTTCAATTTTTCAGAAGCCCTATCAAGGACATAGACACCCTTGGGCACCTCTTTATGCTACTGGTGACTCAATTTTTTTTGCACATATCTCTATCTCTGTATTTTCAGTTTGTTTCTGCTTGCAAATGTCTGATTTGAAATTCTAAAAAGATGTTATTGCATGTGCAAGAAAGGTGTCATTTTGCTTAATTTGTTACAATTTTTTTAAAAATTGTTGCATTTCAGTGTTGGAAATTATGAGATATGTAGGACAATTATTTACATCATGTTCTCATTACAAAAATCTTGTGTTATCATTATTCATGTTCTATTGTCAAATCTTGTTAAGCATTTCAAAGAATTTTTGTTACAAACATGTCACAATGAGTTATTTACCCTCTTGTTGTTTTTCATTGATCCCTCTCCCACTATTTCTCCTATGTGTGAGGTTAGCTTGGTGAAAGAGAATACAATATTTTACAATCATAATAATCATGTTTATCTTCTCGCGACACCTTTCCTACTTGGGAAGAAGGTATCTTAGTGTTAGAAGATCCAATCATTGAGCATCATGAGAATTTTTTTGTTCCTCTTCCCCTACCTCTCCTACTTGGGAAGATATTATTGGACAAGATGATGAAAACATTGATACATTTATGTATTGCTTAGATGAAGATTCTAAGGTGACATTAGATTCCCCCTCGACAGAAGATCATCAACAAGAAGCTAAGTCCATTGAGGTTATGAACACACAATTGGCTACTATATCTCCTCTAATTATTGGACCTCCTAAAACTCCTTTAATTATTGGAATTCATAAAAATCCTTTAATTATTGGACCTCCTAAATCACCTATCATTATAGGACCTCCTAAATCTCATGGTCATATCTTAAAATTTGTAAAACAACTCACTAGTAATCATGTGTCAAAGCAACTGAATTATCATACCGTTGCTCACACATATAACACTAGAAATAATAAGAAACCAAAACAAATACCAACATCCATCCCATTGCCTCAACCATACCTCCCACCTACACCTAACATTCCACAATGTAGTGGTAAAGAATTTGATCTTGTTGAGAAACTTCGTAACACTTCTGCTAAGATCTCTTTGTGGGATTTAATTCAAACATCTCTTGTTTACCATGACATGCTTCAAAATACTTTACAAAAAGTTTTTGTCTGTCCTAGTGTGCAACCAAATGATGTGGAAATTTTTATTGAGAGTATGAATTCACATAGTATGGATATTGTCTTTTATCGAAGTGAATTACCTCCCTTGGAAGCACAAAAACAAAATGATGGTTTGATGATAATGACCGTTATTAACAAGGTTGAGATTAGGTGTAACCTTATTGAAAATGGTTTAGGGATTAATGTTTGTAGTGTAACTCTTTTTGGAGAGGATAAAAATTTAATTCAACCTGTTGATTTCTCAATCAAAGGTTTTGATAACATGAAAAGAAAACCACTTGGCGTGATAACATTACCTGTTAAATATGGTAAGGTTGTGTTGAAAAATCCCATCCATGTCATGCCTCATGACCTTTCATATAGTATTCTCTTGGGTAGACTATGAATTCATGAAATGAAAGGAGTGCCTTCAATGCTTCATCATCTAATGAAATACACTTACAACAATAAGGTTTACACGATAAAAGATGATCCAAAATTTGAAAATTATTTACAAACTGAAACAAGAATAAAGAATCCTCTTAAAACATTGACACCAACTACAAAAGTGGGACCTTTACAAATTGAGGAAAAAGATGAGTGTCTTTCATCAATGACAAAATTGTTGGATGATGTTTGGGGTTCATTATATTTTACACCTACATTCATGGGGGAATATAATATTACACAATCAAAATCAGGAAAAGAGAAAGAAGCCGCAATGATATCAACATAATATTTCACTGAATCATCAAAAACATCAGATTTCACAACTTCTAACAAAGAGGAAGACACAAATTACACATCCACTTATGATGAAAGTGATTATGAAAAACCACCTTCTTCGAAAGAAATGGAAGCCATTTATGGAAGGGGTTATCAACTTTTGAAACAATTTGGCTATAATGGAAAAGGATGTGGTGTAAAAGAACAAGGTATCCATGTCCCCATAGAGCCTAACACACAAGAAACAACCAAAGGTCTTGGTTGTGGTCCTTCAAAAGTAACAAAAACATAAAAAAGACCTTCACTTAATCATACAAGAGATAAATAACATTAGTTGTTGCTTCTTACCACGTGGTAGTTGTAGTATCACAACATGCTCACTACCATACATGGGGGTATAAACTAGGCTTTATGCAATCATATATCATCTCATGAGGAGAAATACATCATTATCCATCTTAGGCTCATTAGGAAGCCTTGTGCTAGGTGCATTCCTTCTTGCAAGGGATCCCTTTCTATCTCCTCAAATCATTAGTGTATCAAGTACACTAACATTTTAAGGGGGAATATGATCCCCCGCTTATTGTTCGCTTATGAAATGGTCCCTTTTTAGTGATGATAGCATATAGCTCCTACAAAGTGCGACCTTTTTAATGAAAGTGTGTCCCCTTTTTGGTGATATTGGGCTTGAGGTCTCATAAGAGTGTAAACTTTCTTGGAATATGATGTTCCCCTTGGTGGTAATGCTATGGCTAGTATTCCCTAAGGTGTGAGTTTCTATTCCACGACTTGTCATCTCTTGGTGGTGATGTCATGTGTGATGTTCCCTAAGGTGTGACCTTTCATATATTGAGAAAATACCCTTTGTTGTTTTTGTAAATAACTTTTTGTGGTAGTGTTGTTATAAAACCCCTTGAGGTTTTGGCCTTATCTTGTCATTGTTTATACACCTCCTTAAGCAAGTTTTTGCAGCTCCTTAGGTGAGTTTGGAATTTTTTTCTTCACTTTGTTCATAGGCGTTGAACCTAGTGATGCATTGGCATAGCATCTTGATCATTTTTTAGCACCTTATCAGCGTTATCAGGGATATAAATCTTGGTATGGTTGACATGGGTGCACACCTAGTGAATATCAAACTTCACTAGACCTAGTGTGTTTCTCATTTTACCTTTCCTTGGGGGCTCACCTTGTGAATATTAGACTTCACTAGCCTATGTTGCCTTCTGATTTTTGATTCACCTAGAAAATATCAGACTTTTCTATTGTGTGAGTCATTAATGCCTTTGGTGTGGATCCTAGCATAACACAACTTGCTAGCTCATGATTATCCATACCCTCATTTTTTCATTTCTTTTTGACATCTTGTATGTTTGTGTATGTTGTCTTGATGCATTCCATACATGTGTGTGTTGCTTTGTGCTTATGTTGGTTTGTCATGGGATCTTGGGTCTTGGGGGATTTTTCACTCCCCCTAGATCCTTAGTCATCCTATCTCTTAAACATTTGGACAATCAAACCCCTCTTGACATAGATTCTCTACTTTAGTGTGAGTCTGAGCATAAGTTCACACTCTCACTAAAGTGGGGGCTAAATGTAGCATCATAAATTGTCACCTTTGACAATTTCACACTATGTTTTGTCCCTCCTAAATTATTAATCCTAATTAAGCAACTAATTTCCCAAATTATGCATCCTATAGCCTATTTTTACCATTTTCTAAGAAATTGCAAGCATGAAACAAATTCATTTATTTAGTGTTTTTCTCTTGACACCCAAAATCCTAGAAAATAGGGCCAAGAATAGGATGGCCTTGGGTGTCTAAGTCCCCCTATTTTATTGAGATCCAAATTTGAATATGTCAGTGCCGACATTTTTACATTCCAAATTCAAATTGCAAATGTTGGCTATTAGGATTTAATTTGTGGGAAATTGAATAAATACCTATAAATATGTAGTTATTTTATCATTTCAAATCTAAGGAGAATTTATGAGCAATTATTATTATCAAGAGCACTATCAAACAAGTCAAGAGCAACATTTCAGAGCTTTATTGTAGCAAATCAAGATCCAAGCATCATGTCAAATCTTATGTGAGTTTATATGGGTTTATATTATCATTGTTTGTGAAGGCTAACCCTTGTTGTAGGTCTCCAAGAAATTCAATAAATCAAACAAGAAAGATCCAAGACCTTGAAGTGATGTCTATGATTTCAATCCTTCAAGGAATCCATTTAAGGGTGGTGAGTTGCAACACTTTGTTGATTCATCATTTCTTCATCATTTCTTCTTATCATTAACATTGCCACTATGGAAGTGGAAACACTAACACAGGGTTTGACTAAGGAAGGCCCCTAAATGATGCAACATTTCTTCTCTCTTTGAATATGTAGATTTTAGGTTTGAAGAGGACTAAAGGAAATTTGAAGATCATCCATCCATTGTTGCATTCAAATCCCTACACCTTGTCAACTCATGGAAATTCACCTACAAAATTATCCTATAGTAATCTAACAAGTCTGCAAGCAGAAACAAGGATCTCAAATCTAACATTAGAGGACTACAGAAGTAGAGCAGGACACCCCTACAAGGACTCAAATTCCCTTGGGTGACTCTATCCTCATATTAAGGCTGGCATCAAAATTTTAGGATAGGTACACATCACTCTACCCCTCCAAGTTCTTCCTACAAATCTCTATTTTAGTCTATTAATTATCAGTATCTTATATTTTCATATTAGGGCACATAGTCTAATTAGGTTAATCAAAGAAAATAAATTCCAATCCATTCCAAGACTCAAAAAGATGCAGATCCAAGCCTGATTAGATCACCTTCATGGTTGAAATTCATTCTAAACACCTTGTTGATCTCCATCTTAATGAAACCCTCGAAAAAGTTGACAATTGATCCTAGGTTCTTTGCATTAAACTTAGGATCACCTTTTTTCTATGTTTCAATGTGAAATATGTAATCATCTCCATTAACCTATATGCATTATACTATCACATCCTTAGGTACATACTACTCTTTATTTACTAAGGGGACTTAAAGACTTCACATTGAATATATTGTTACAATATTTATTGGAAATAAAAGTAAAATAAAAAAATAGTAGACCACTTCAACGAAGTGACCTCCAACAATTAGTTAATAATACATGAATTCAATAATTTGAGTTATGATCATATGGCAGAGAATTATATTCCTTATTTATAGGAATAACTATATAGGGAAACACCCCTTCATCTTAATTAAGAGGGGTTGAGGTAGTACCTAAAACTAATGCTAAGGTTAAACATGCCACAAGTTCTTATCCTTATTATACTTAACAATATATAATATATACTTAGACATATATGAAAAATTAGAATCATAACATTCCCATCCCCTTCAAAAAATCATTGCCCTTAATGCTTAGAAAATCTAAATATTTTGTATGAATTTTCTTCATTCCATGTTGCATCTTCAACTAGAAGATTATTCTAGTTGATTAGGAATTTTGAGACGGCTCTATTTCGCAATATGATTTTGGGAATTTCATGAATTTTTTGAATATTTTTAATGAATAATTTTTCCATAGTTCTAGCATGAAATGAATGAGAGAGTCCACAAAAAAATGCATACTTAATGAGTCTATCTACAACAACTATGAATATATCAATATCGTTTAACTTTGACAACCCGATAATTAAGTTTGTTGATATTTATTCCCAACATTGTGCTAGAATTCCTAATATTTTTAAGAGGTTTTAAGCCTCTATTATTTCACCTTTATTTCATTGGCATATCAAACATTCAACCATAATTTTTTTGACATTCACTTTAATACTTTTCGAAAAAACATTTCTTTATACGATGATAGATACAAACAAATATTTTATACTATTTTCTTAGGCCCCAAAATCCTCTCAAATGTTAAAATAATTTTAGGTTTCGGCCACTCTTTTATTGTTGGAGTTTTCTTAGGGTCCACCTTAACACCTTTAGGTGACACCACATGTCCTAATTATTCTATTTGTTTCACCATAAAGATAATATTGAATTTTTTTGCATAGATTTTGGGTAAACACATAATATTGTGTCTACTTTGTGTGCCAACACTTTTTTGAAGGGGTTGGGTGCTAAAACTACCCAACCACCTTTGAACAAAGGTTTTCCTTCAAATAAAGGTGCCTTCATTTGAAGGTGGAACACTCAAGACATTTGAAAGAAGGTTACCCTTCATTCTAAGGTACACAATAGTTGCTCTAAAAAATTAAAATAATACCTTCGTTTGAAGGGAGTTTCAAACAAAGGTGTTATTTTAATGATAAAAAGTAAATTTCATCAAATGAATTTTCAAAAGTCATTTGGATTTCTCCAGGTTGAATGCACCTCGTGTTTTCACTAGTGCTCTCGTCGACATCACCAAGGCTCCTATTGACATAAATATGATAGATCACCACTATTGGTGTGAAAAAAATTCTTGTACTTAGCTAATCCTAACAAGGGGTACTTATTCACATGTTAAATTTACTTAGTTTCTAGATTCCTTCTAGAAGTCTTAGTTGTTTAGATAATATATTATCTTATCTTTTTGACTTTTTTGTTAAGTTAGTTCTCTCATAACATAAGATTAAGACACATGTCACAATCTTGTCTAATCCTATCTCACACCTTGGCTATATAACCAAGGGGTTCTCATTTGTATTTTATATTCCAATCTAGTACAATTTCAATCTTGAGTATTGCATATTGGCTATATTATCTTGCATCCATTATTGTAAATTTATTCTCTTGTTTTTCTCTCTTGTAGAAGGTTATTTTTGGTTTTGTAGGAGATCCTTGAGGCTTGAGTCCTTAAGTGACTCTAACATGGTATTAGAGCTTCAAATCTACCAGCCCCCTCTTAGATCTTGGAGATAATTAAGCTTGAGTTTTTACTATGGTGAAAATCTTGGTGGATTTTGAAAAGTTGAGTATGCTCTTCTCTTGCATCAAATGATGACTAGGATAATCAGAAAAACTTGATAGAAATACCAAATTTGGGGTTTTATCTTTGTGGATTTGTATTGCAAGTTTATTTTGGAGCATGCTAGTGCAAATATAAGCTCACTATTGAGTTTAGAATGTCCAAGAAATTTAGATCTAGCTTTTATTCCACTCAATTTGGCCATTGTATGATATAGTTGCAGACTGGGGTTTGAAGCTTAGATCTTGTGAACAACTTTTTATTGGAGCACTTATAGCCCAAATGGATGCTTCTATTGTATTTAGATGGCTCAAAAGCCCCTATCTTCATATAAAAAATTTCTATTTTAGACGAATTTGATTTTTGGGAAATTCTTATTTTGCTAGGAGGGTCATCACTGTAGACTAAATTCAACATTTTTAAAAAATTCATAACTTTTGATCCAGAAATTAGATTTTGATGAACAAGATATTGTTGGAAAGATGGTTCTAAGAAATTTATAATGGCGTAGTTAATTTTTAAGAATTGTTCTATTTGATGCTTATTTTTCTAGCTTGAAGTTAGATCTTATTTTTCAGCCTCCAAGCTCATAACTTTTTGCTTCAGACTCCTTTTTTCCCAATTCTTATGGCATCAGGAAGGTATTGAGGAGAAATTCAATTTTATATATGATTTTTATCACAAATTTCAAAGTTTTAATTCAAATCCAGATTGGTCATTTGGAATAACTTCTTGTAAATTTGCAAAAAAATGGTATTTTCTTCAAGCACAAAGGGGTTAATTGCTTGTATTGTGAGGGGTAATTTTCTATTCCTCTATTGTAATTTTTTATTTTATCATAGATTTTCTAAAAGTTTTACTTTTAACCCCATATAACTATCATGAATGGAAGTCACAAATGGGGGTTTTGTTGTTAAAATTGAAGTTGCAAAGAATCACATTTGGCATAGATCTAGAACCCACAAGAGCTACAAAAAGAATAAAATAGTTTAATAGAAGTGATGAAGCCCTTGGTACTCTTATTTTGTCCATTTCTCCAAATCTTAGATATCATGTTACATCTTCTACACATCCTAATGAACTTTGTACTACCTTAGAGAGTCTCTTTGATAAGTCAGATAAAATGAGGAAATTTAAGTTGGAGAATGAACTTATGAGTCTTAATCCTTCAGATTTTGATAATATCCAAGACTTTTTCACTAAGAAAAATTCTTTTAGACTGTAGTTATCTATTTGTGGGGTAACTAAAAAGGATGAACCTAATTAATCAATAATAAAATATGAACATTAGTGATTAATATAAGCATAACCCAAAGTCGGGTCAAACACTTGACTAAATCTTTTCTTTTCAAAAGATATAAATGAGTCAATAATCTCCATAATGATGCAAGTGTCTATACAAATTGTATCATAAATACACAACTTAATTTATTTTATGACTCAATGCAAATACACACACCTAAAAACCATAATGACATATGCAACAATTTAACTATTTTGGCCATGCTATTACAAAAAAAAAGAATTATAAATGATAACACAAGAAAAGAAGTAAGAGTCATCTACTCTTTCAATGGTAATACATAAGATACATAATATATCGCCATTTGCATTATAAAACCCCTACCATTCCCTTACCATGACTTGAAACAAAAAATAAAAGAGAGAAAGCATCATTGAGGGGTAAGTGCAAAAAGATGGGGGGCAAAAAGGGGGCTTAAGTGGCCACTTTTTTTTTGAAATCAGGAAAATAATGACCTTGGACATGAAATTGAGGATAGTTACACTCAAAATTTTGAGATACAACAAAAACAAGGATTGTATTGCTTTGAGTCTACTTTCTAAACTATTAATTTATTTTGAAAATGATTTGAGATTAGGAGTTCAAAGAGTGCATAAATTGGTGTTGTTTTATTGAGGAAAAACAACATAAAACTTTGTGTGTGTATGGCACAAGGAATTTTGTTAGTACAAAATGCTTTGGTGAGAATTAATAGTCAAGTAGTTGATGTAATTTTCTAATTATTTTTAATGAATAATTGAATTTTTTACTAATTTTCAAAGTGGACACTTCTTGAAAAATAGAATTTTGGCAATAACTACCTCTAAAATTTTGAAAACTAATTGATTTTTTTAAATTTATGGAGATGAATCGGATTTCTAAAGAATGTAATTGATTTAAAATTTTTGATGAGCAGTTAATTTATGACCAAAACGCAAACATTGTTTTTCAAAAGAGACACTAAAACAAAGGAAATAAATTATAGATGAAAACTAACATTGTAAAATTTAAAAAAATTACATCGTTGGATAGCTAAGAGAGAGACTAACATTACCCAGGTGTTCGATTTGTTCAACATTGAAACACGTGCAATCCTGACGGTGAGCATGAACCTGATTATGTGAAATATTGTAGTATTTGCAAAAACATGTCTTTGGTCATTGGGAAGGCCCTCTTAAGCCTTCTAGGTTTGTATTCAAAAGGAAAATGCAGGCCTAAAGGCAGGATTCAAAACAAGATATAGCGTGGTATGATTATAACACACTCATGTTATTTGAATGCATTGATAATGTGTGTTATAACATATAGACATTTACTTTGTTATAATCTAAGTTTTATTTCATGAATATAGTTTTGGGATGTTTGAGAGTGGTTTCGGATCTCTAGGAGTTATAATGCAAATTCAAGTTTTTGGAAGATCTCACAAATTTCAGATAGTCAAATTTCAGTAATTAGCATGTCAAATTTTAGTAATTAGGAGGTCAAATTTCAGTAATCATCAAGTTGTATTATTTGTCTCTCTATCTCATTCATTTTTATCCCTTACACTCTAGAACTCTCTCTCACTATCTCCATCCCTTTATCTAACTCTCTCCCTTGATCTCTCTCTCTCTCTCTCTCTCACACTGTCTTGTTCCCTCCCTCCTTCCCTCTCTACTTATCTCTATTTCCCTCCCTCCATCCTTCCCTCTCTCTCTCCTCTCTCTCTCTACCTACCTTCCCTCTATCATTCCCTACCACTCTCTCTATTTATCTCTACCTCACCTCTCTCTCACCTCCCTCTCACTCCCTCCATACTCTCTCCCTCTCTTCTTCCCTATCTACTCTCTATCTCCCAATCCCTCTCTCTACCTACCTCTACATCCATCACATCCTACCACTCTCTCTCTACACCTCTTTATCTCACCTTTCTCTCCCTCCCTACCTCTCCCTCCCTCCCTCATTCCCTCTCTACTTATCTCTATCTCTTCTTTATCTGCCTCTCCTTCCCTCTCTACCTCTTCTTCCCTCTCTACTTATCTTTATCTCCTCTCTCCCTCTCTCTACCTACCTCTCCTTCCACCACTCTCTATTTCTCTCTATCTCACCTCTCTCTCCCTCACTACATCTCCCTCCCTCTCTATTTATCTATATCTCCCCTCTCCCTCTCTACCTACCTCTCCATCCATCGTAGCCTACCACTCTCTCTCTCTCTATTACTCTCTATATCACCTCCAACTCTCTCCATCCATACCTCTCCCTCTCCTTCCCGAGCTCTACTCTCTATCTTCCTAGTCCCTCTCTACCTTTCTCTCCATCCATCACTTCCTACCACTCTCTCTACACCTCTCTATCTCACTTCTCTCCCTCCTTCCCTCATTCCCTCTCAACTTCTCTCTCTCTCTCTACCTCTCCTTCCCTCTCTAATTATATTTATATCCCCTCGCTCACTCTCGCTCTCACTAGATGTCTCCCTCCCAACCTTTTCCCCTATCTAATCTCTATATCTCTTCTCCCTCCCTCTACCTATCTCTCACTCTCTCTCCCTCCTCCCTCATCCTCTTTCTCTCACTCTCTCCTCTCTATCTCACCATTCTCTCTTTCCATCTCTGTAACTCTCTCCTTGTCTATATATCACCATTCTCTCTCTACTTATCTTTATCTCGCCTATCCCTCTTTACCTATCCCTTCCTCCCCTCTCTTTCCCACCCTCACCTCCTTCCCTCTATCTCTATCTCTCTCTACTTCTCTCTATCTCACCTATCCCTCTCTACCCGCATATCCCTCCATCACTCCCTACCACACTCTCTCTATTTCTCTCTATCTCACCTCTCTCTCTCTCTCTCCCTCTCTCTCTCTCTCTCCCTCTCCTCTCTCCTCCATATCTCTCCCTCCATCTATCATCCTTATCTACTCTTTATCTCTCATGTCGTCTACCTCTCCTCCTTCCCTCTCTAATTATCTTTATCTCCTCTTTCCCTCCCAACCTCTCTCTCTCTCTCTCTCTCTCTCTCTCTCTCTCTCTCTCTCTCTCTCTCTCTCTCTCTCTCTCTCTCTCTCCCCAATCCCTCCCTCCCTCCCCTCTTTCTCTCTCTCCCCTATATGAGGGTTGAGGGTGTAAGGTTTAGTTTTTAAGGTATACGGTTGAGGTTATAGGGTTAAGTGTATAGGGTATAGGGATTAGGGTTTAGGATATTAGGTATAAAGTTGAGGGTATAGGGTATAGGGATGAGGGTTTGGGGTTTAAGGTATAGGGTTGAGGGTTGAGGGATAGTGTTTAGGGTTGAGGGTATAAGGTTAAGTGTATAGGGTATATGGATTAGGGTTTATGATATTGGTTATATGGTTGAGGGTATTGGGTTGGGGATATTAGGTTGAGGGTTGAGGGTTTAGGGTTTATGATTTATGTATAAGTTTGAGGGTTGACGGTATAAGGTTAAGTGTATAGGGTATAGGGATTAGGGTGTAGGGTTTAGGGTATAAGGTATAGGGTTAAGGATTGAGAGTGTAGTGTTTGTAATTTAAGTATAGGGTTGAGGGATAATGTTTAGGGTTTGGGGTATAAGGTTGAGGGTATAGTGTATAGGGATGAGGGTTAAGGGTTAAGGGTTTAGGGTTTCATGTATAGGGTTGAGGG
>VDFB02291732.1:115019-132726 GCA_007258455.2 Sequoia sempervirens
TCCCTCCATCTATCCTTCCTTATCTAATCTTTATCTATCATGTCTCTCTACCTCTCCTTCCCTCTCAACTTATCTTTATCTCCCCTTTCCCTCCCAACCTCTCTCTCTCTCTCTCTCCCCAATCCCTCCATCCCCCTCTTTCTCTCTCCCCTATGAGGGTTGAGGGTGTAAGGTTTAGTTTTTTTAGATTATGGGGTTGAGGGTTATAGGAGGGTTAAGTGTATGGGGTATAGGGATTAGGGTTTAGGATAATGGGATAAAAATTTGGTATAGGGTATAGGGATGAGGGTTTGGGGTTTAAGGTATAGGGTTGAGGGTTGAGGGATAGTGTTTAGGGTTGAGGGTATAAGGTTAAGTGTATAGGGTATATGGATTAGGGTTTATGATATTGGTTATATGGTTGAGGGTATTTGGTTGAGGATATTAGGTTGAGGGTTGAGGGTTTAGGGTTTATGATTTATGTATAAGTTTGAGGGTTGACGGTATAAGGTTAAGTGTATAGGGTATAGGGATTAGGGTGTAGGGTTTAGGGTATAAGGTATAGGGTTAAGGATTGAGAGTGTAGTGTTTGTAATTTAAGTATAGCGTTGAGGGATAATGTTTAGGGTTTGGGGTATAAGGTTGAGGGTATAGTGTATAGGGATGAGGGTTAAGGGTTAAGGGTTTAGGGTTTCATGTATAGGGTTGAGGGTTGAGGGATAGTGTTCAAGGTTGAGGGTATATGGCTAAGTGTATAGGGTATAAGGATTAGGGTTTAGAAGATTGGGTATAGGGTTGAGGGTATTGGGTTTAGGATTGATGGTTTAGGATTTATGGTTTAGCATACAAGGTTGAATGTAGGGTTTAGGGTTTAAGTATAGGGTTGAGGGATGATGTTCAAGGTTTAGGTTATAAAGTTGAGGGTATAGGGTATAGGGATGAGGGTTTAGGGTTTAAGGTATAGGGTTGAGGGTTGAGGTATAATGTTTAGGGTTGGGTGTAGGGTTAAGTATATAGGGTATAGGGATTAGGGTTTAGGATATTAGGTATATACGGTATAAGGATTAGGGTTTAGGATATTTGGTATATGGTTGAGGGTATTAGGTATAGGGTTGAGGGTTAAGGTTACAAAGTTGGATGTAGGGTTGAGGGTTTAAGTATAGGGTTGATGGTTGAGGGTATAAGGTTAAGTGTATTAGGTTTAGGTATTAGAGAGGGAAAGAGGGAGGGGGGAGAGAGAGGAGGGAGGGAGGAATAGAGATGAGGGCTGAGGGTGCAGGGTTTACTTGCCTAATGCATAGGGTTGAAGGTATAAGGTTAATCTTTATAGGCATAGGATTAGGGTTTAGGATAGCTAGGTATAGAGTGCTGAGGGCATTGGGGTTGAAGGTCAATCGTTGTTTATAGGGTATGACTAGGGCTGGGGAGAGAGAGAGAGAGAGAGAGAGAGAGAGAGAGAGAGAGAGAGAGAGAGAGGAGAGAGGGAGAGAGAGAGAGAGAGAGAGAGAGAGAGAGAGAGAGAGAGGGGGAGGGGGTGGGAGTGAGAGACCTGAGAGAGAGGGAGAGAGAGAGAATTCTATAGTTAGGGTGGGAGGGAGAGACTTGAGAGAGGGGGAGGGGGTGGGAGGGATAGACCTTAGAGAGAGGGATAGAGGGGGAGAGAGGGAGAGAGGGAGAGAGAGAGAGTTCTCGTGCTCTCTCTCTCTCCTAAACCCTAATTCTTATACCCTATAAACTTAATCTTAAACCTTCAACCCAATACACTCAACCATATACGTAATATCCTAAACCCTAATCCCTATACCCTATAAACTTAACCTTATACCTTCAACCCTATACCTTAAATTGTAAACCCTATACACCCTCAAACCTCATCCCCATACCCTATACACTTAACCCTCATCTCTCTTCCTCCTTCCCTCCTCTCTCTCTATCTCACCTCTTTCTCTCTCTCTCTCTCCCTCCCTCCCTCTTTCCCTCTCTAATGCCTATACCTAATACACTTAACCTTATACCCTCAACCCTCAACCCTACATTCAACCTTGTAACCTAAACCCTCAAACCTATACCCAATACCCTCAACTCTATACTAAATATCCTAAATCCTAATCCCTATACCATATACCCAATATCCTAAACCCTAATGCATATACCATATATACTTAACACTATACCCTCAACCCTGAACACTATCACTCAAACCTCAAACCTATACCTTAAACCCTAAATCCTACACCTTCAACCATCATCCCTATACCCTAAACCCTAAATATTATCCCTTAACCCTATACTTAAACCCTAAACCCTACACTCTCAACCCATAACCCTATACCTTATACCCTAAACACTACACCCTAAATCCTATACCCAATATCTTAAACCCTAATCCCTATGCCCTATACACTTTAACCTTATACCCTCAACCCTCAACCCTCAACCCTCAACCCTCAACCCAATACCCTCAACTCTATATAGAATATCCTAAAACCTAATCCCTATACCCTATACACTTAACCCTATACCCTCAACCCTAAACACTATCCCTTAACCCTCAACCCTATACCTTAGACCCTCAACCCTAAACACTATCCCTTAACCCTCAACCCTATACCTTAGACCCTCAACCCTAAACCCTCATCCCTCGTCCCTATAACCTATACCCTCAACCTATACCCTAAACCTTAAACATTATCCCTCAACCCTATACTCAAACCCTAAACCATACTTTCAACTTTGTACCCTACACCCTAATCCCTAAACCTATTACCCTCAACCCTATAACCAATATCCTAAACCTTAATCCCTATACCTTATGCACTTAAACCTATACCCTTGAAACCCTGAACACTATCCCTCAACCCTCAATCCTATACCTTAAACCCTAAACCCTACACCCTCAACCCTCATCCTTATACCCTATACCTAAAGCTTATACCCTAAAACCTAAACAGTATCCCTCAACCCTTAACCCTATAATTAACCCTAAACCCTACATTAAACCTTGTACCCTAAACCTTGAACCCTAAACCCTAAAATCTCAACCCTAAACCCTCAACCCTCAACCCTATACCCAATATCCTAAACCCTAATCCCTATACCCTATATACTTAACCCTATACCCTCAACCCTGAACACTATACCTTAGCCCTCAACCCTATACCTTAAACCCTAAACCCTACACCTTCAACCCTCATCCCTATATCATATACCCTCAAACTTATAACCTAAACCATGAACATCATCCCTCAACCCTATACTTAAACCCTAAACCCTACATTCAACCTTGTATGCTAAACCATAAACCCTAAACCCTCAATCCTAAGCCCAATACCCTCAACTCTATACCCAATATTCTAAACCCTAATCTATATACCATATATGCTTAGCCCTATACCCTCAACCTTGAACACTATCCCTCAACCCTCATCCCTCATCCCTATACCTTAAACCCTAAACCATACACCCTTAACCCTCATCCCTATACCCTATACCCTCAACATTATACCCTAAACCCTAAACATTATCCCTCAACCCTATACTTAAATGAAGAACCCTACACTATCAAGCCTAAATCCTATACCTTATACCCTAAACCCTACACCCTAAACCCTAATCCTTATACCATATACACTTAAATTTATACCCTCAACCATGAACATTATACTTCAACCCTCAACCCAATACCCTCAACCATATACCCAATATCCTAAACCCTATACACTTAACCTTATACCCTCAACCTGATACCTTATACCCTCAACTTTATATCTAATATCCTAAACCCTAATCCCTATACCCTATACACTTAACCCTATAACCTCAACCCTCATAGGGGGAGGGAGGGATTGGGGAGAGAGAGAGAGAGGTTGGGAGGGAAAGGGGAGATAAAGATAAGTAGAGAGGGAAGGAGAGGTAGAGAGACACGAGAGATAAAGAGTAGATAAGGAAGGATAGATGGAGGGAGAGGTATGGAGGGAGAGAGAGGGAGGTGAGATAGAGAGCAATAGAGAGAGTGAGGTAGGGAGTGATGGAGGGATATGTGGGTAGAGAGGGATAGGTGAGATAGATAGAAGTAGAGAGAGATAGAGATAGAGGGAAGGTGGGCGAGAGAGGCGAGGAAGGGAGAGGTAAAGAGGGATAGGTTAGATAAAGATAAGTAGAGAGAGAATGGCGATGTATAGAGAAGGAGAGAGTTATAGAGAGGGAAAGAGAGAATGGTGAGATAGAGAGGAGAGAGTGAGAGAGAAAGAGGGTGAGGGAGGAGGAAGAGAGAGTGAGAGAGAGAGGGTGAGGGAGGAGACAGAGAGACAGAGAGCACATAGGAAAAGGTAGGAGGATAAACCAGAGAGAGAGAGAGGTTTGGAGGGAGTGAAGGGCCGAGATAGACAGGCGTAGAGAGAGGCAGGGAGGATGGATGGAGAGGCAGGCAGAGGATTAGGGAGACAGAGAGCAGAGGAGGCAGCCAGGAGGTGAGAGAGGTGAGGAGCAAACAGAGAGAGTGGCAGGGAGGATGGATGGAGAGGCAGGTAGAGAGAGGATAGAGAGAGAGGATGGATGGATGGAGGGAGATAGAGATAAGTAGAGGGAGGGAGCGAGAGAGAAGTGAGATAGAGAGAATTAGAAGGAAAAGGAGAGAGAGAGAGAGAGAGAGAGAGAGAGAGAAAGAGAGAGAGAGTAAGGGATAAAAAATGAGTGAGATAGAGAGACAAATAATACAACTTGCTGATTACTGAAATTTGACCTCTTGATTACTAAAATTTGACATGCTAATTACTGAAATTTGACTGTCTAAAATTTGTGAAATGTTCCAAAAACTAGAATTTGCATTATAACTCCTAGAGATCCGAAACGACTCTCAAACATCGTGAAACTATATACATGAAATATAACTTAAAGTATAAGAAAGTAAATGTCCATATGTAAATATCAACTTATACTTAAATGTTTATTTCATGTATATAGTTTCCCTGAAAGATAACAGGAAGAAAGAGACAAGAATAAAAGAAGAATAAAATTTTAATGTAGACCAAAATACGAGCGAGTTATGACGTGCTCGCATTTTGGAAATGTTTTTATGATTTAAAAAATGCACATTTTTTGAAATTTAAACCATAATGTGAGCACATTATAATGCGCTCACGTTATGGCTTGGTAATGACCAAGCCTAGGCTTGGTCACTACCAAGCCATAACGTGAGGATGTTTTACTATAACATGCTCGCATTTTTTGCTATTTTGGGATGAAAAAGTGAATTGGCCACTTCTTGGCTCCCCATCTTTTTGCACTTACCCCAAGGTGATATCCACCCTACCACGAAGCATTAGCTTCCCCGTGCTGCTCCATTGGAGGAGCTCGACCCATCACAAGGATCTAGCAATATGTAGTCAACATGCATGATGGAATCTAGTTCACTATGTGAGTCAATAATGACCTATCATACCTATATGCTCACGCATCATATACCCAAGCGTATGTAATTTGATACACAAATTATGGAAGAGAATGCAACTCAACCAAGCAATGCACTTATGAATGCAAATCAATGGCATTTAATATCTATAACGTAAAATTCCCAATCATCTCATTATGATAGATTGACATTATTCAAGATGGATAAAACAATATTCAGTAAATGAATATCATAGTAACATTATTTCAAGCAACAAAATTTGTTGAATAGTATTCCAAGAAGGCTACTTTACATTCAACATGTTTCCCCTAAACCCACTCACTACTAAGTGGTTTAAGAATCAAGGGTCTTACTTCCTCAATTGTAAATTATTACGCCTAGAAATTTTCCTTAGAATCCAATGAAAGTAATAAGTAATTTGGCCATATTCATAATATAATATTCTTAAATAATGATATTAATCATTTAATTTACAAACTTGCATCATCTAAATCAATTCATAACTTTTACTCTATTGATTGCAGCAGAAAGGAGAACGTCTAAAATAATCATAACTTACAATTCCCTTGGCCAAAATTAAAAGTTGAATATTTTCTAGAAAGATGGAATAACAAAGAATAAAACCCAGAAAGTGTTTAGCATGAATCCTTAGCACATGCGAGCAGTTTTCTCTGCAAATTAGCTCTATATTTCACTCATAACAACAATTAACACAAGACTATCTTAGTATTTGTAAATACCTTCAAGACTGTTCTAATTATGTCAAATAATTTAAATGATTTTTTTATATTTTCCCAACCCATAGTAACAAATATATATATATATATATTTACTATTTGTGCAATAAATACAAACTTCTCTAAAAATTGCTTGATAACAATGCAACTCTGGCATTGAGTTTATTAGTTAGATACAATCCTAAATATTATCATCCAACTCTAAGACTCTTACAATTTGTAATAATGCATCTCTCTTTAATCTATTTTCATTTATGACTTTTCATATGAGATATACACCAAATCACCACAAATTCTTTAATGAAATCATAACAAAAGGCCACGCTCTGGAGCCATATTTTGTAAAGACATTCATTAAAAGTCACAAAACATAAAGTATTATTTATCCACTTTGACCTTGGGTGGGAGTTCATTGCAAGTCCTATTTTGAGGAAAGGACAAGTACTTGATCTCCAATTATTTTTTCAATTCAAAGCAGAGGAAAAAATGAAAGGGAAAAAAAATTGCAGCAACGTGAGCTACAAAGAATAGAGATTCAAGACCAAAGCAGACCAATAGAAATCATAAAATATTCACTTACAAAATAGGACCAGTAGAATGGCCACGAAGGGGTTAATAACTGTGAGCTTCAATGTGGGAAATGCCATGACCAGGATTGATAGCTTGCAATATTCGCTCCCATCACAGTCTGATGAAAAATTATAATTGTAAAATCTAATCTTTTTTTCCACAATGCAACTGGCAGGCATATAGCCAGCTTTCCCCACCCTTGCTAGCTTCTTGCCACAAAGATAGGCATGCAATTTGTGGAAGCTTTGATGAGGCACGTGGGGGGGAGGAATTTACTTCAAAGCTTATTTATTTTAATTTTAATTTATTATTTTTGTTTTATTTAGGTTTTACCTTATAATTTTATTTCTGTAAATAATCTTGAATTATTATTTATTTTTTAAATAATTTTTGGTCCCTTTCATGCTCTAATGTCTTATTAAAATATAATATTATTAATAAAATTTATTCCTTTTATATCTACATGCATGCACATATATAATGAAAATTTATTTCCAAAGTGAAAAGTGTGGGCTCATTTCATAAATCTTGGGATGTATTTTATAGGACTTAGTATGCATATAGATGGAGTTTCATATAATATGTTTGATAGAAAATTAAGCCATTTTAGGCAATAAGCATACCCACATCATATACATTTATTGCATATGCATATATATACACAATTACAATAGTGAACTTTGCATTCCTATGCCAATTCCTATTTAGTTTGAGCTCATTTTGACAAAATGTCTTAATACAACTACAATCAACAAGTAGTGTACTCTTGCACTAAGTTTTGCTCAAGACCCAATACTGACATGAACTCTCTAGGATTCATCCTTCGACAATTATATGCTGGTAAGAACACATATATACACTCATCTTATGCAACTTAGCTACATAACTCTAAGTGTGTGTCTGTTTAATTCCATCATGACAAGTTACTCTCATCGACTAGAACCTTTTCCCCAATGATACTCTCTCTCCAACATGAGAAAATAAAACAATCCATGATGCACTTATAAGTTAGAATGCATAATTAACCGTCATCATTATAATTATTTTTCTTTGTAACCCTTCAAGTAACAATTAATGTATTCAAATTATTTTTCATAATCAATTATTATTAAATTATTTTTCATAATCAATTATTTTTAAATAATTAATGTCACAATTAAGTGATTAAGATAAGCTAATTAAACGGGATGTGACATCCTTCCCCCCTAAGGATAGTCATGCCTCGATGACTATGATCATCATAATGTCAAACTTATTTAGAATCAACTCTATTCTTAACCATTACAAAAATAAATAAAAGTATGAAAGATTCATACCTTTGCTTGTCATACCTTTGTAGCTTGATTATTTGGCTAAGTTGCCTTGAAGTTCTTGACAATGCATCTAACAAGGTTTTTAGGTCTAATCACCAATTCAACTCTTACACTGGTGTTAGCTTACCTCAAAAGAGTCGATTCCTATATGTTAGATTTGTGAAAAACACACACAAAGTAAGATCAAACAACAAACGGGAACACCTTCCACACATAAGAGTTGCAAATAATGATTTGCTATTTCCTCAAAAGGAAAGAACTTACAAAATGAAATAATATAATGAAGGAGAATGCTTATAAGATAAAACCCTAAATTATAAAGGGATTAGATTATGAGAAGTGTCATCATCCTATGTGATGAGACAATGATCTAATAATAGCTCTCTCTAATAACAAAAAAAAACTCCTAAGTTTAGCTTAAGTGCATGAAATCAAATTAGCCTAATATTCAATTAAAAATTAATTAATTATTACCTAATAAATGATTACTCTAACACACCTCCTTAAGTGTAACTTAGGGAGTAGCTAAAAACTTAAAATCCAATCCATAAAAAGAAAAGAAAGCATGACTGGATCCTAAAAACAATGCCTGATGAGGTACCCATGTATAATCAAAGACTATCATAATTGGAAAAGAGGAGAAAACCTCACAAGAAAAATCCTATCCCAAAGAGATGAAAACATGTATAAAAAATATGGAGGCCTCAAGAAGACCCCCCAAGGACAACTTCCTTCACTACAAGCATCGATTGAAACTATAGGTAATGAGGCGATGCTAAAGGTTTCATGAAGATGTTTGCAACCTGCTCCTTTATAGGCATGCACTCCAAGGTGAGAAAACCATCCTAAATCAACTGCTAAATGAAGTGTATGTGGATCTCCATGTGCTTAGTACACTAGTGCTCTATTTAGTTGCAAAAAATGTGAATGATACTCTAATTTTCACACCAAAGAATAGTGGAACTATGAAGAGGAAAAATAAACTTACTCAATGATTGATGAAGCCACAAAACCTCTTGGCTGACCAAAACTACTACATGATACTAAGCCTCAATGGATGATAATGCAATATTAAATTGCTTCTTACAAGACCATATAATGGGGCTAGAACCAAGGCAAAAAACAAAGACAAAATTTGACTTCCTATTGTTGACATCACTAGCCCAATATGAGTTAGTGAAGTTAACTATCTAAGAATCTCTTGATGTATAGTTAATACCATAATGTGAAGTGCCTTGAATATATCTCAAAATATGTTTTGAATCTTTCCAATGGATCTCATGTGGATCATTTGAGAATCAAGAGACAAGACCAACCACAAAAGAAATATCAAGACATGAATGTGTCAGGTAAAAAGATTACTAACCAACTTCTTGTATAATGTAGCATCTACTAAAAGAGTAGTACAAGTGGAAGATAATACAACACCTGAATGAAATGGTGTGGGGGCAAGCTTGTGATCAAGCATTCAAAATCTATGAAGCATGTCAAGAGCATACTTATGCTAAAATATGGAAATCCCATCCAAAGACTAATATATGTCATCTCAAACCACTCCATCAAATTTCAATGAACACTTTTGACCATGAAGGATGAACCACATGTAAGGATTAAATCATCTACATATAGCACAAGGATTAAAATATCACCCTCCTATCACTAAATGTATATTGTGGGATCAAAATGGCATTGTGTGAATCTAAAAGAAAGAATAAAAGTATCCATATTCTCATACCAAGCCCAAGAGGCATGTTTGAGACCATATAATGAATGATAAAGCCTATAAACCAGCAAAGACTCCTCAAAAAAATTATGTGGCTGCTCCATATAAATATCCTCATGAAGACCACTATAAAAGAAAGCACTCTTCACATCCATTTTGTATATTTTCCATCCTTGTGAAGCTGCAAGTGAAAGTACAAGGTGAATACAATTCATCTTATAAACATGATAAAAAGGTCTCATAATAGTCAATGCCTTTGACTTGAGAGAACCCCTTTGAAACAAGATGAGCCTTGAACTTATCAATGGAACCATCTACAACACATTTGGTATGGTACTCCCACTTGCACCGAACCAACTTTCTTCCCTTAGGAAGAGGAACAAGATCCCAAGAATTATTCTTCATTAGTGAAGAATACTCATTTTCCATAGCACTATCCCACTCAGTAATACAAACTACCTCTGAAAACTTTTGAGGATCATCTAAAATTTTATGACTCAAAAGACTAACATTCGATTTATTTGCACAAATACGATGGGAGTTTGAAGGATCACATGTCAAAAATCTAGCTACGTCAATAATATTTCATACCCACCTAGGTAAGGCTTGAGTATCTTGAGGTGGAGGGATAGCTAGAGCATCATCCTCATCCTCAAGAGATAAGGAATCCTCAAGATATGAAAAAAGAGTATTAGGTAGTGAGGGAGAAGTTGGTGATGAAGAATCCATCTAAGAAAAGCACTCATCAAACTAGACATACTACCTAAACAAGACATTTGTGGAATCAAGATCAAACTACGTGTACACCTTAACATCCTCACATTAGGGCCAACAAATATGAGTGGTTTTATTTTCTAGAGTCCATGGCTTTTCATTGAGCTTCAGGAATGAATGCCTAAGCCTTAATACCAAATAATCTGAATGAAGATACATGAAGCTTGACATGGGACCAAGCCTCCTCAAGAGTCATCTATCACAATGCCTCATGAGGCATATGAGTCTAAATATAACTCGCACAATTAACTACTTCATTCCAAAAAGAAGAATGCATATCTTGTGACTGAATCATATAGTTGGCCATCTCCCGTAAAGTTTTATTATTTCACTCAACAACACCATTCTACTAAGGGGTATATGGAATTATAAGCTGATGTTTTAGACCATACTCTAATAGAATGTTAGATTTTTCAAAAACACACACAAAGCAAGATCAAATAGTAAACAAGAACACCTTCCATGCATGAAAGTTGCAAATAATGATTTGCTATTTCATAAAAAATAAAGAACTTGTACACAATGAAATGATAGAATGAATGAAAGTGCTTATAAGAGAAAACCCAAAATGATAAAGGGACTAGATCATGACAAATCAACATCCTATGTGATGAGACAAAATGATCTAATAATAGATCACTCTAATAACAAAAAAAGCATTCCTAAGTTTATCTTAAGTGCATGAAGTAAAATAAGCCTAATAATTAATTAAAGATTAATTAAGTATTAGCTAATTAATGATTACTCTAACATTATCAACTACCATAAATTGAAAATTATATATTGGATAACCAAAAAAATGATCTTATTAGCTAATCTTCTATCAATAAAATTATTTGTACTACATGTATCAACCAACACTTTCACATTATACTATTTGCTATAACTAATTACTTTGAGTGTTTTTGGTGAATTTGTATCATTCAATGCATGTAGTGAGATAGTAGAATGTTATTTTTCCTTGGAATTCTTATGCTTAAGTACTACATTTGGCCATGTTTTAGGTTTTTCCCCCTCTTTTTCTACCTCATTCTTGATAATCGTTAGTATTTTTTCACTACTAGAACACTTATGATCCCTTGACCATTTGCTAGAACAATTCAAGCATAGACCTTTTTCTCTTTTCTCTATCTATTTTTAAGGAGATAGCTTACTAATTTATCTTAGGTTAAATAATTTGTCCATGTTTTTGTTAGTAGGATTAGCCACATTTTTTTCATTTAGCCTTATTGTTTCAATTTGTATGATACTTTTAGAGGTTTTTTCTCACTATGCAATGTTTGTTGCATAGATTTCCTAACTATACAAGGTTCAAACAAATTAACACCATTCTTAATTTGGTTATTAAGTCTATTGATGCATAGTTGTAGCTTTTGATAAGGTGTCACGTCACAAGCTTGAATTTCCAATCTCATATGCTCAACAATATATTCAACTACAGACCTTAATTATTTTAAATTTTTATGGTGGATAAAATACTTTCCATTGCATGATTACTCGTATAAAGTTGCTAATTCATTACTAATTCTTTCCAACTAAAAAATTTCCCTTGCTTTTCACTCATCCTCTATTAGTACCACCGATAAGGTCCTAATTCTAAATGTAGTGAGGCATATTAACCATACACTATTTGGTATATTATGAATATTTCTAAATTAATATTTCATGAGACTTATCCATGAAATTACATTTGTACCGTACTTTACATATGGATGCCTATTTTTGTTAGGTTTAATTATGGATGTTGAAAATGTTCTCCCATCTCTTTGTTTTGTGTCTTATGGCTATACTAAGTTTGGTAGTTGTACTAACTTTGGTGATTTTGTTGGGGCTTTATTTTTTATAATAGTTCCTTCTTTAAATGATCTAAACCATCATTAAAATATTTTACAAATGGATCAAATAATTTATCCTTAATAAAAATGTACCACCTTTTCATGTCTTGGTGGAATGTTTTCTTAGATTTTAAGTGGTGGTCAATAAAGAGGGTCCTTGGATTTAGTATTTGTAGAAAAATCCTCTAGTCCTGAAAATGACATGTCTAGATTATTAATTTTATTAATTAAGGGATGATAGTATATAGTGAGTTGTAACCATAACATTTTAGAAAATGGACTATAATAGAAGTTGATGTTTATGTTTTGACCAAACTTTGGGCAAAAAAATTAAAGAATATATTTTGCATCTAACAATAAATTACAACAAACTAACCCAACTTAATTTTTTATAAGCTTTCCAAAAATATAATTTTTATAAAAAATTGAAGTTTGTGAATTTTAGAGAAAATTAATGGAAAATCATAAAATTTTAAAATACCTTTGAAAATAATTACCATAAAACTTTTTTTTTTTCTTGAACCTTTATATAATGCATACCTATAAACCCCCAAAAGGTTGAAATTTATAATTTGTTCTATAAATTATGGTGGAAACAAAAATATTGGCCCAAATTATACCTTTGATAGCATTTGTTATGATATATCTTTGAAATAAATGTAAAAATAAGAAAAATAATAGACCAATTCGAGGGGTGACCTCTAGTAATAAAATATATGAATTCAATCATTTGAGTTATGATCATATGGGAGAGATTTCTCTTCCTTATTACATAGATAGCTATATAGAGACACACCTCTTCATCCTAATTAAGAGGGATTAAGGTAGTATTTAAAACTAATGTTAAGGCTAAGCATGCCACAAGTGATTATCCTTATTATACCTAAGAACATATGATATAAGAATCATAACATATATCATATAATATTGGGAGGATTCTAATGTTGAAATTCCTTTGTGAAACTTTATTATAGAAGTAATGATGCTAGTCTCGGTTTTGCAATGGCTTCAAGGGGTACATTTTTTATTGTATACCCTAAAGTTTCCATCATGTCAGAATCATCTAGTTTTTCTTTGGAAATAGGAGACCAATTGAAAAGATGGACCAAACGAGCCAAACTTAGTAGAACCACTTTCATTCCTAGAGTTGCTCCTGGACAACCTCTCCTTCCTGCTCCAAATGGAACAATTTTACAATCAGGATCATTGAATTCCACACGGTCCTTGTCATTTGTGATGAACCTTTCAGGATAAAAATCATTAGGGTTTGACCAAATTTTTGGGTTCCTTCCTAATGAATAAGTATTGATAAGGATCTTGGTATTTTTGGGGATGTCAAAGCCATGTATTTTTGTGTCTTCCATGGATATGTGAGGAATAAGAAATCCACCCACAGGATGAAGCCTAAATACTTCTTTAACAACAGCCCTTAAATATGTCAAATGCTCCAAATCAGACTCTTCAACATGGCGTGCATGCCCAACAACTGCATCAATTTCTTTGTGTACTTTGTTCATATATTTAGGGTGCCTCAAGAGCTCAGCCATTGTCCATTCACTAGTAGTAGAAGAAGTATCTGTTCCTGCAGCAAATATATCCTATGGACATCAAATTGTTAGCATTTTTTTTTTTGAAATATTGATCACAAGAGAAAGCAATAAAATAATCAATGATTCACTTATTATTTTTATGTGAAATTCCCTATGAATGAGCCTATAATAACTTGTAAGGTGCATAGGAAATAATCCTTTTTCTTTCCACTAACAATAAATTGGGGCTAGTATAAATCTACTTTTCTAGATCCCTACTCCCCTCACTTGTTCAAATATGATCTAGCACTATAGAAAATATGAAGTAATAACTAAGAATCCTACCTTTTTCCCATTATCTTTATTTGGCCATAGTATTTTTTATTAAACTTGGATTCTTAAAACCAATAAAATACTATACTATCCCAAAATAAGAATGAACTCCTACACCCATATCGTAATACTATTTATAATAGTCAATTTAATAAATTAAAATACTATGCATGACTTAAGAACACATTCATTAAGATAGTAGCTAAAGAAATAAATATAGCAAAGAAGTATTTTGAACTTACAATGAGAATGGCCTTGATCTTCATCATGTTTAAAGTATTGTCTTGACCTTTGGCTTCTAGCAGTGCATGAACAAAGTTTAAGGGCCCTGTTTCTTTGCTTTTCTTGAGTTCAAGGTATTGCTCTTGAATTATTGAACCATATAAGTTGTCAACCCACTTCATTATTTCTTTCATTTTTCTTTCATGTCCTTGTACATCTAAAGGCCTCAAGAATGGAAGATAATCACCAATATTGAATGCATTAATAAGGGAAAATGACTCATAAATTTTTTCCTTGTGTTCAATAGCTACCTCGGGGCCTGCACCTTTTAAGCCAAAATACCTTTGGCCCAACACCATCCTAGTAATAACATTGCTTGTGAGAGCCCCAAAGAGGTCTCTCATGTTAATATTTTTACCTTCTAAAGATTCCATACATACATCCTTCACCATGCACTGGACTTCTTCAATTCTTCCTTGTCTAAAAGATTCTATCTTCTTTGGACTCAAAAGTTCCATTAAGCAAATTTTTCTCACTTCCTTCCAATGTGGACCATATGGAGCAAAAGCAATGTCATTGCCTCCAAATGTGAAGTGTTCTGAAGCAATGTTCTTGGGCCTTGAAGCAAAAAAATGGTCTTGCTTCAATAAGAACTCCTTTACATATTTGGGGTCATCTGTCACAACTGTGGGCACCATTCCAATGTGAATATAAACAAGGGGGCCATATTTTTGAGTAAATTTTTGCATACCTAAATGAGGAATAGGGCCGATTTGTAACAAATTTCCCACGATGGGCCATCTTTTTGGACCAGGAGGAAGCTTCAAGTGCTTTATTTTCTTCCATTTGAGAAAGCTTTGGAGATACATCATTAGAGTAATTGAAAGCAACAAGTATTGAGTCCAATGACCAAGCAAATACTCAATCAGGATTCTTATCGCCTCTACAAATATTGAAAACATTTTGTACTTGATGCAAATCCTTCTTTGAGATGAAATTAGTATGCACTACCCCGAGATGTTTACCTAAAATCCAAAAGAATAAGTTGTAAAATTTATTGAATTCCCTTGAAATTTTAGGAATACAAATTAATTGCAATACATAAAGAGAAATGTCAAAGCTCTTGTAAAATTTGACACTAGTATATAATTAATCAATAATCTAGAGATGACTATCCAATGGAAGCTTCAAGTATTGCATGAACAAAAAGGATTAACTCCCATAATTACACTCATTAAAAAGAATAATATCAATACTTAGATCTTCCAACAACTCTTGGAGAAGATCTACATATTGAAAGAAGAAAAAACATCGAACATACCCACATATTATTAGGCACTTTTTGTGAGAACTCCACATATTACTCCAAATGAAACTAGGGAGGGAATGAGGCCACAACTTGAGAAATGTAATGTAACATATATTCAAAGAGAAATCCACATATTAGTACCCTACAAAGTAGTGCCACAAATTTTGCTTGTTAAAAAGGTGGCATTCTTCATTGTACCCTTTTTGAATGCCCATGAACATACCTAACTCCCTATCACAGACATGTACCCATTGAAGTTGAACACAAAAACCATATAAGTATAGGGGACATGCTCCTACTTATGCCTTATATTGCTTGTCATATCAGTCAAATTTAGACCTGTTTTCTAAAAGAAGCCACTAATTACTTATTGAAAGAACAGATATATAACAAGGAAGAAAAGGAAGCCGAGAAATTATAGGAAGTAACCTGAGAGACAGTGATCTGATGGTGCCAATTCAGAGCTCGTTTAACTGTCTTCCTTGGCCCAAAAAGAGTGTAAGTGTGGTGAATGCATAAGAATTGTATGCATTTATATACACTTTTGTCGTCCACCGATTCTGTTGTCGTATTGATTTTGATTACATAGACGATAATCTCCTGAGCCATGGAGATTATCGCTTCCTACGTAAGTATATGCCTGTATTTTTCATTAGAAAGGAGAGAAGGAAAGATTCAGGACATATAAATATAAAATGCCTTTTCTTACACAACTGCAGAAAATTTCTGTTTGAACGTATGTACCTATTCAAGATTTTTTTTTTAACCTGTCGACATTTAACTCAATTTTTGTCGTGAGTTTTGTTCGGATGATGGATGATGTGCTGTAAGATAGCTAAAAGACGATTTTGATTGTTTTAGATTTGATTTAGGTATTAGTTTTTCATTATTAAATATCAATTGTATACCATTTGCCTACATCTATTACAATTTTTGACCCCTACACTTGTCATCCTTACGTAGATCTTTATTTTTAAATCATGAATTCTCATGGATCTCTATTTTTTTTAACATGTTATACAATTTCTAACTCATTATTCTTCTATTCTTGATGTACTTATGGTCTATTTATCATACAAAGGGGATAATATGCTGTCTATAGAAACATTTTATCATTATATACCCACTTTCTCTTCCTTTAAGAATTTGATCATTGATTTTTCTTCTCTTTTGAATATCCTCACTATACTTATCAATGATATTCGTGTGTTTTTTATTTCTTCTATGGATATTTATAGTCTAGTGTTCTATAATCTAATGATACACTATCTTTGAGCACCATTCCTTCACAATATTTATACCTCCATTGTGAAGGATACCCATAAAATACTTCTACCCCCATTACTATGATGATACATTATGTGAAGATGATACACTTGCTTCACCTAATCATGACATTACTTTATGATGGTATTCCTTCTACATGTCAAATAGTTTGATATCAATAGAGTCATTCCTTTTAGATACTCGCACACAAGATGATGTGATGCATGATGACCACTCTTATACATCTCCTATTTGTTTTATTCATATATCCCATGATGATCTCATACCTAATAATGATATATCATTGGCTATTTAGGTGGATGTTAGTGATTCAATGTTACACCTTTTTTTTCCTTACATGTTGGCATTATGAGCCTTAGTAAAGAGATTTTACATGTTGATTATGATGGTAGTACATATAATCTCTTAAATGTTTGATCATTCCTACTTTAATTAAGAGTGTTTAGATGTTATTGATTTGTGAGTTTAGACTTTTTTTTGTAATTGATAAAGCTTTCTAGTGGTTTGATTCATCTTGTTTTCTTTACACTCATTTTATGCAATGGGTGCATGCTTTCATTGCCTATTTTTATAAACCTAATTCTCACAAGGATAATATGGACATGGTGATAACTTTTCACAATTTATCGTTGAATCAGATTGTTATGCATATAGTGTAGCATGAACAATAAGTTTAGTATATGTAT